>JAHIAM010006715.1:0-113109 GCA_021605205.1 Aegilops longissima | reverse complement strand
TCCCTGAATACGATGGTACAACAATGGGGGAAGGAGCTGAGCCGACAATGCGGAAAGAAGCTGAAGAAGAATCATAAGATGAGCCCACTGATGATCTTGGTCGGGCCATTGCCGATGCAAAGAGAAATTGCGCAAGTGAAAAAGGAGAGGCTGAAGTTGCAACTGTAAGTGCATCTAGTGCCACCCCTAGTTGGTTTTGGAGTATTGACGACAAATGTGGTTGAGGGACTGATGCATTTGTGAGAATTGCAGGATAACGCAGGTAGTGTCCCTCATTGATTCGGTTTACCTACCGGAGATGACCCCTAAAAATGTATGAAGACATTGACGACAATGGTGGTATGTGAAGATATTCACATTGAAGACTATGACATGAGAAGACATTGAGTGAAGATTATGGAGCGCGAAGACTGTGTCGTTTCGTTGTTTCCTTTTTCTTCTTTGTTGAGTCGTAGGAACCACCGCATCGTTAAGTGGGGTCCAAGTGATCATAGTCGTAATGATGAAGTGGTGCTCAACCCAAATCCTATGTCTTGACGAAGACAATGAGAGCAAAAATTATCCAGAGCTGGATGAGTCAGCTTTGCTTGTAGCCCAAGTAAAGTTGTCGTGTGTGTTTGAAATCAGACCGCTGGAACATGTGTCAGTTCCTTAGTGACCCAGGGTCATTTCGGACAAAACAGGTCGGATTGCCTAGTGGCTATAAATAGCCCACCCCCTACACCATAAATTGGTGGTTGCTCAGAGTTAGTGCACGGCTTTTGTCGTTTGAGAGCAAGCCACCTCGAAGCCTTTGAGAGAGAGAAATCCTTGCGAGGACAAAGCCCAAAACACCCAGAGCCAAAGAGTGTTAGGCATCACTGAAGTTTTCCTGTCTGTGTGACCTGAAGACTTATCACACTTGAGGACTGTGAATCCTCCAGCCGGTTAGGCGTCACGTTCTTAGCATCCAAGAGTCATTGTGGATTGCCGGTGAACATCGTCTGTGAAGGTTCGGAAGTCTACCTTGAAGACTTACCAGAGTGATTGGGCGAGGACTGTGTGTCCTTAGCTCAAGGGGAATAAGGTGAAGACGCGGTCTTCTGAGTTGAATCTCAGCCTCCCTAACCAGATGTACAGTTGTCACAGCAACTGGAACTGGTCCAACAAATCCTGTGTCTTCAACAAGTGACTGGTTCTATCCCTTCCCTCCTTTACTTAGAGTTTGTCTTCATGAAGTCATTGCCTCTTTGTCATACCTGTTTGACTTCATTGCTTGACTACTTTTTTTGATTGGCTTCATACTATCTTCCATCCCGATCCTTACTACATAGCTGCTATTAGTCTTGTCTGTTCACAGTATTGCATACTTGACTATGGCTTGCTTGTTGTAGTTTATCTTCCGCTGCATATCAATTAGGTCATTTCTATTGTTTGTTTTTGAAACATTCGTGTTTTAAAGACTTTCCTAAAAATCGCCTATTCACCCCCCCACTAGTCGATAACTAGCACTTTCAATTGGTATCAGAGAAAGGTACTCCCTTGTTCTGTGTGATTCGGTTTAACCACCTCGAGTTTTAGCTATGTCGACTGCAGGGATAATCAAAGTCTCCGCTGCTTGCCCCGTGTTCGATGGAACTGACTATCCCTACTGGAAGAATAAGATGCGCATGCATCTTGAAGCCATTGATGTCGACCTCTGGTATGTCGTCAAGAACGACGTTCCTAAATCTGGTGAAGGTGTCATCCCTGCTGATGTCAAGAAGTTCATTCAACTGGACTCAACTGCAAAGAACATCATCTGTGGTCATCTGACCAAAGGACAGGACGGCCGTGTGAGTGCTCTGGAAACGTCGAAGCTAGTCTGGGACTGGCTATCCAAGGTCAACGAAGGCGTCTCAACCAAGAGAGATCAAAGGATCAGTGTTCTTCGCAACCTTTTCAACCGCTTCAAGAGAAACGACAATGAAAATGTCCAGCTCACGTTTGATCGCCTCACTGACATCACAAATGAGCTTCATGCTCTCGGCTCCACTGAGGTCACCAAGCATGAAATCGTCAAGACACTACTGAGATCACTTGACAGCTCTTTTGACACCCTTGCCCTCATGATACAAGAACGTCCTGACTTCAAGACACTCTATCCGTCTGATATACTTGAGAGGCTCAACACACATGAGTTCCAGCTATCTGAGAAAAGAGATATCTATGGTCCCAACTATGGCCGAACTCGCGCTTTGAAGGCAAAAGTTGTTTCCTAATCAAGAAGAATCTGATCATGCGGTTCGATGATCCCAAGACATTGGAAAGGAACTTGCTATGCTTGTGAAGAAGTTCCAGAAGTTCACTAGGAAGAAAGGCTTCAGAAAGTCTTCACGATCCAGCTCAAGAGATGATGAAGCTTCCACTCATGACTACAAGAAGAGAACGTGTCACAAGTGCAAGAAAACTAGACACTATATCTCTGAGTGTCCACAGTGGGACAATGAGAAGAAGAAGAAGAAGAGCAAGGAATATGATTCTGATGACAAGAAGAATAAAAAATCTTCAAAGTCTTCTTCCAAGTCCTCATCAAAGTCTTCATTGCATAAGAAGAGCTCATATGGCAAGGCTCGTGCTTTTGTTGGCAAGGAAATGGATTCAGAGAAGGAGTCTGCTTCTGAGGAGGTGGAGGTGGAGTCTGAAGAGGAGTCCGATCCGGGCGTTGCAAGTCTGGCTTTAGCCACAACCTATGTTGCCAAGTCCATCTTCAACACTGAAGACAATGACTTCTACACCAACGCTGAAGCTGATGACAAGGACGACCCTGCTCCCACCTACTGCTTCATGGCACGCGGTGCCAAGGTAAAATCACGTGATGCTTACTTTCAAACATCAAGTGAAGATGAATCTGATTGTGAATCCAAACCCAGCTACAAAACACTTGCTAAAATTGCAACCGAACAACAAAGAGCTATGCAACATACTCAAAAACTGTTAGACAAAAGAGATGACCTGTTGGACGCGGAAATGACACGTTCACAGTCCTTAGTTGAAGACATTAAAAATCTTCATGCTAAGTACCAAGAACTTGAAAGTCGTCATGAAACACTCTCAACTACTCATGAAAGGCTCTCCTATGATTATCTTCAAAGGAAGCAAGAGCTTGAGAAATTGAGAGCGGCTCATGAAGATCTTCAGAAAGAGAATGAGTCACTTCGCGCTCAATAGATTAGTCCCGCTCAGGATGGATTTGAACCACCATGTCTAAAATGTCTTGAGCGTGATATCACTACCTCTGTTGCTGAATGTTCAACTGCTGCTACTGTTGCATTGTCTTCAACTACTAATGTGGTAACTAACGCCTCTGCGGAGGATACCACTGCTATTGCTGATGAAAATGCTAGGTTGAAGACATTGCTTGAAACAGGAATGTATAGAAGTCTGAAAGGGCATCAGACACTTTGCGATATCCTCAAAAGCAGATTCTGAACTGAAACCCTAGGAAAGAAGGTGTTGGGTTCGAAAGGAAAATGAATGTTGATGGTTCCTACTGGAAGCCTGAGAAGTATCCCAAAACCACATGGGTTGCTGCAAAGGGACCTTCAGTGGATCCATCCACCTTATCTGGCTTTACCTGTGCTAACCCTATTATCATTGATGATTCCTTTGATGCAAACTATAAACTGTTCAAGAATCAGAATGGTGAAATGTTTGCCATGTATATTGGTACTAACTGCAGGAATGGACCGCCTATGAAGAAGATCTGGGTTCCCAAAAGCTGTCTTGAGAATCTTCCAGTGAATGTCATCATGACACCACCTGGGAAGAAGACAAACCCCAGACCTAAAGCGTCATATGGTCCAAAGGCTTCATACAGACCGAGGACTCACCTGAGTCACCCTAACGCCAATGTTTTGCAGGGAAACCGTACTCAAATTTATGAATATGAGCGTGTGTCTTCAAACCGCTATGTTCATAGAACTAAGAACTTTTCTTCTTATTCATACGAGTATCATTCATCTCCTGCAAGGCTATTTGCTAGGGCTCCAAAGCCGAAATTCTCAGATGCTGCACTTAGACTCATTGCTTCTAAGCCACCCCTGAAGATGTGGGTGGTTAAGAAGAATTAACTCTCTTTTGCAGGAAAGGGTCTCCAGCCGAAAATCAAAGGCGTCTGATGCTATTGCTGGGGACCTAAAATATCTTGTAGGGCACAAGATCAAATGCCCAAATGGTCTCACTATGTATTTTGTTCCTGAATCATTTGTCATTCATCCTATCAGTCCTAATCTTGATTTAAGCTTCAATAATCCACTTGCCTGTCAAATGTTTATGCTTCACAATTGGTGAAGCCTATCCCCCTAACTACTGTAGGGTATGACACCTCATGCTTCAGAATCTATTATGGACAGTGGATGCACTAATCATATGACTGGTGATCAAAGTCTTCTCATGGACTCAACCTTACGTCCATCAGACAAGAGTCACATCACATTTGCTGACACTGGTAAAAGCAAGGTATTGGGTCTAGGTAGAGTTGCAATCTCAAAGGATCAACACATGGATAAAGTGATGCTTGTTGAATCCCTTGGTTTCAACTTGATGTCTGTCTTAATGCTTTGTGACTTGAACATGATTGTGATATTCGAAAATATCGTTGCCTCGTACTAATGGAATCGACAAGTCTCTAGTCTTTGAAGGGTATAGGAAAGATGATCTATACATGGTAGATTTCTCAGAGGTCCACACTTGCCGTATGTCTTCTCGCAAAAGCTTGAATCTTGGCTCGCATCGGAGGTGGGGCATGCAGGCATGAGGAACTTACACACACTCGCCAAGAAGAAGCATGTCATAGGCATCGAAGGTGTCAAGTTCAAGAAGGATCATTTGTGTGGTGCCTGTGAAGCTGGAAAGATGACTAGGGAAAAGCACCCCTCAACCATTCGAGCTGTTACACATGGATTTGTTTGGACCTACTCATTACTCTACCCTCACAACAACTGCTTGTCTCTATGGCTTCGTCATTGTTGATGACTACTCAAGATACACATGGGTGCACATAATTCTCTACAAGACTGAAGTGCAAGATGTCTTCAGACGCTTCGCCAATCGAGCAATGAACAATTATCGTGTAAAGACCAAGCATATCAGAAGTGATAACGGCACTGAATTCAAGAACACCGGACTTGATCTTTATCTGGATACTATGGGAATCACTCATGAGTTCTCTGCTCCATACACACCTCAGCAAAATGGCATCGTGGAGCGCAAGAACAGAACCCTCATTGAGATGACACCAAGAAAGTTCTGGCCTGAAGCCATTGATACAGCTTGTCACGTCATCAACCGTGTTTATATCCATAAGCTTCTTAACAAAACTTCCTATGAGCTCCTTACTGGCAAGAAGCCAAATGTCAGCTACTTCAGAGTATTTGGGGCTAAGTGCTGGATCAAGGATCCCCATCACAAGTCAAAATTTGAACCCAAAGCTCACGAAGGCTTCATGCTCGGTTACGGAAAGGACTCACACTCTTACAGAGTCTTCAATCTCTATCTCTACAAAATCATAGAAACTGTAGATGTGCGATTTGATGAAAGCAATGGTTCACAAAGAGAGTTCCTGCCAAACACACTAGATGAAGCTCCGCCCAGCGAATCTATCAAGCTGATGGGAACTGGTGAAATCATGCCAATTGAAGCACAGCCTGAAGAGGAACTTATCATTTCTGCACCTAACCAACCTGAAGACAATGCTCAGCCTGAAGACAATCCTCCCAATGAAGACAATGATCAGCATGAGCAAAGTCTTCGTCCAGTTCATCCTCGTGTTGCAAATGAAGTACAGATTGAGAAGATAATCGATAGCATCAATGCACCTGGTCCGCTTACTCGCTCAAGAGCAACACAGCTAGCAAATTTCTGTGGGCACTTTTCATTTGTGTCAATATCAGAACCCAAGAAAGTTGCTGAAGCTTTTATGGAACCAGAATGGATTCAAGCTATGCAAGAAGAACTTCAACAGTTCAAGCTAAATAATGTTTGGGAACTTGTCAAGAGTCCTGACCCTCGCAAGCATAACATTATTGGCACCAAATGGATATATCGAAACAAGCAAGATGAGCATGGTCAAGTCGTCAGAAACAAAGCACGGCTTGTGGCTCAAGGATATACTCAAGTTGAAGGAATTGACTTCGATGAAACATTTGCACCTGTAGCTAGGCTTGAAGCTATTCGCATACTACTAGCCTATGCTAACCATCACAACATCTTGCTCCATCAAATGGATGTGAAGAGTGCATTTCTCAACGGCAAGATTGAAGAAGAAGTATATGTTGCTCAACCACCTCGCTTTGAAGATCCAAAACATCCTGATATGGTGTACAAGCTAAATAAAGCACTGTATGGCCTCAAACAAGCTCCTCGCGCCTGGTATGATACAATCAAAGACTTCCTGAAGAGCAAAGGCTTCAAACCTGGATCCCTTGATCCCACACTCTTCACGAAGACATATCATGGTGAACTGTTTGTATGCCAAATATATGTGGATGACATTATCTTCGGCTGCACCAACCAGAAGTACAGTGATGAATTTGGATACATGATGCAAGAACAATATCAGATGTCCATGATGGGAGAGCTCAAGTTCTTCCTTGGTCTTCAAATTCATCAGCAAAGGAATGGCATCTTTATATCTCAAGAAAAATACCTCCAAGATTGTCTGAAGAAGTTTGGAATGCAAGAGTGCAAAGGATACACGACGCCAATGCCAGCCAAACACCATCTGGGTCCCGACGACAATGGTAAAGAGTTCGATCAAAAGGTATACCGCTCCATGATTGGTTCCTTTATTTACCTATGTGCATCTAGGCTAGATATTATGCTTAGTGTTTGCATGTGTGCTCGATTCCAAGCGGCACCAAAGGAATCGCATCACTTAGCTTTGAAGCGAATTCTTCAATATTTGGCTCACACCCCAACACTCGGATTATGGTATCCAAAGGGCTCAAAATTTGATTTGGTTGGATTTTCGGATGCTGATTATGCTGGTGACAAGGTGGATCGCAAGTCTACATCAGGCACATGTCACTTTCTGGGACGATCACTCGTCTGTTGGTCTTCAAAGAAGCAGAACTGTGTGTCACTCTCAACTGCAGAATCTGAATACATTGCTGCTGGATCTTGCTGTGCTCAGCTTCTATGGATGAAGCAAACTCTCAAGGACTATGGCATCAATCTGACACAAGTACCTCTTTTCTGTGACAACGAAAGCGCCATCAAGATTGCCAATAATCCAGTCCAGCACTCGAAGACAAAGCACATTGAAATTCGTCATCATTTTCTCGGGGATCATGTCATGAAGAAAGATATTGAAATCATTCACGTCAACTCTGAAGAGCAAATGGCAGATATCTTCACAAAGCCCTTGGATGAGAAAAGGTTTTGCAAGTTACTGCGTGAGCTAAATATCTTGGAATCCTCAAATGTCCTGTGATCAAGCACACATCCTAACACCTATGCATGTTGATGACTTAGATGTGCAACACACGAAGTAACGTATGTCTTCAATCTAATGAAGACTTACATTCTGAGTGTGAACACATTAACGTGGAATTTGACTTCGGAGCGCCACGATAATTGTGCGCCGTGTCTGGGTCTAATACTTCCTATATGGTGGGTAACGCCACCACCAAATTTCTTTGTTTGAAGTGTTTCACTCATGGCGTTATTTATGCAATATCTTCGCATTTGATTTGTATTCAACTTCAACTTATCTTCATGATTTTCTCCACTATGTTGATTTGGTTGTTGTCTGATATATATATATATATATATATATATATATATATATATATATATATATATATATATATATATATATATATATATATATATATATATATATATATATCTGTCCTCTACAGCATTCACTTATAGCTATGTCTTCAAGTTGAATCTTTTGAACTAAGTGAATGTGATCGGACCCTAATCTCTCTATGCTTTCTATCTCAAAATCTATCTGTCCAAATCATATGCATTGTATTAAAACTGTCGAATGTCTTCTCTGCGTCCTTGTCAGCAGAAGACACAAAGACAAACTTTAAGTCTGTTTTAAATGATTCATCCTTACTGTTGAAATTCCGGAGAAGCCGGAACGACCATCCGACAAACCTGGCGAGCATGGGAACGTGGGACAACTCAGAGCATGTTGCATGCGTGCCATGTGCCCCTCAGATGTGAACCGCCAGGGGCACCTACGTAATTGCGCTGCGCCGCACACCTCGTTATAAATACCTATCCCCTGCGGTAAAGAAACTCTTCTTCCACCTCTCCACCTCATCAAAACCCTAGTGCCACCGCTAGCTCTCGACGACGCCGGCGACGAAGCGCTTAGCTGTCGGGACCTCTCCGACGCCGTCCTCACGCCGGCCGCGAACATCTTCATCTCCGCCGCCGCCGTAGGTGTCCTCCGTCGCCAAGTAAGGGCACGGTGGACTGAACTGCTCGGCCTCCTTTCCTCCCATCTAGCAGTTCTTCGAAGCGGTAAATATAACTCTATTTTTACCATCTTTTTGATCTTCAAGATTCAT
The DNA here is from genome assembly GCA_021605205.1 of Aegilops longissima. NCBI lineage: Eukaryota > Viridiplantae > Streptophyta > Magnoliopsida > Poales > Poaceae > Aegilops > Aegilops longissima. Next base: position 104,560 of record JAHIAM010006715.1, on the reverse strand, counting down.
CCTACTTGCCAAAATTGGTTTCTGCCCATACTATGTTAGATCTATTCTGCTCGCATCTCGTCTCGCCTAGTATATTCACTTGAGCTTCACAACTAGTTAGATTCCTCACTTGTACTTATTCACGGATTCGCATAAATCTGGAACCAACTCTCAGCGATAAGTGAATGTCTTCGCATCATGAGGTCAATGTCTTCAAACCGATTTATCTTCAAAATCTTCCGAGAATGCATATGACCTCTTCCCTCCCTCGTGATCTCTAATGCTGTCACGGTACATGTCCGTGGGAGAATCCTTGGTTCTCATAGTCTGCATTCGCTTTGCAGAATTCTTACAAGAACAACCTAACTCTCCGGCCGTTCTGTCTCATCCAGCAAACGCAAGCCCTTGAAGCCTTTGAACGTGAAGCCATTCAGTTTGAAGCTCATGGCTAAAGATAAATCAGTCAGGAAGGGCGGCAGACAACATCGTGAGGGAACCTCAAAAGATCTACCTGCTGACCTCGCAGAGCTGTACAAGACAGATCCCGAAGATACTTATAATCAGCGCAAGACGCGAATCCAATGGATTCGTCGATATTGGTCTGAACAGTGGTTCAAGTACAATTTTGTCACACAGGAATATGCCGAGAAGAATTCCATCAGAAGCCCTTGGGGTGATATTCTGTTTCGAGGCCTTCCACCCAAGAACATGGCTGAAGCTATTGCACAAGGTTTCTATCCTTGCATGGTCCGTGGACCTCAGCCTGAAAATGCCGACCCAACGTCTTTCCTCTGGTGTCGTGACGACAATCTCTTCAAGCGCAACTTCCAACATGCAAAGGCTTCTGCAAAGGAAAACAAGAAGTAATTGGGATTAGACTTCAACCCTGGTCCCTCTGCTCCACGTGCTGATGGCTCACGTGATGCTGAACCCAATGTCATCGGCCCCTTTTCAAACCTTGATGGCCTCATCACTTACATCTTGGTCCAAGGTGCCAAAGTGGATCACTCTGATGACGAGGCTGATTCTGATGAAGCCCCAGCTCCAGCTCCTGCTCCTGCTCCAAAGCCGCAGAAGCATAAGAAAGTCAAGGCTCCAAAGTCAGCTGCTCCTCCAAAAGCTTCACGTGTGAAGCCACTGGCCACTGCACCTCCTGAGGCTAGTGCACAGTCTGAGGATCAATTCCGTATCTCCAAGAAGACGGAGAAGAGAAAGAAAATTGTCAAGAACACTGAACTGACACTGACTCCTGCTGCCATTCTGCGTGAAGAGCACATTGATCTGTCTAGTGATGACGATCTTGCAGATGATGCCCTTGAGCAACTTATCAAGAGCAAAGAAGAAGCAGAAATATTCAACAACTTGCCTCTCTTTGATGTGGCAATCATCCATCACTTCATTGATGAATGGTTTGATACCCCAAACATCAGTTTTGAAGATCTGCAACTTCCTATTGGCCTCAGCGTCTCTTTCAACGGCGCCATTGCTTCTGAGCTAGCTCTAGCTCGCCGGATTGTCGAACCAAGCACAAGATTGACTATGAGAAGGCTCAGTTCAAGAAGCATATGGCTGCACTCGATTGTGCAAGACGTCAAAAACTTCAAGGTCATGCTGCACGACCTCAAAGAAAACTTTGTCAAGAAGCGTGAAGAAGCCAGAGGATCTCGTGAGCGCATGAAGGCTCTAGCTGACAAGTGCGTGCTTGCCTACAATGAGGCTGAGAAGCGCAAGGCTCTTGGCCGTCCTGGCATCGACCCCAGGATGGCTGCAAAGAAAAAGAAGTCTTCAACTGACCAAGCTGCACCTTTAAGGCATGAAGAGCCCCGCATAGTCTTCCCAAGCAGCATGACTGGCTCGAAGCCAAAGGTCCGGTCAACCGCTTCTGAACAGAAGAAGACGAGGGCTGCCGAGGCTGAAGCGAGAAAAAGGAAAAATCCTGACGCCTCTGATGCTGCTTCCTCCAAGAAGAAGCTAAAGACCAAGAAGAATCGGGCTTCTCCCACAGAGCCCTTGATTGTTGAACCCATTTCTGTGGTTCGTCCCGCGTCTGCAACTCAAGAACTTCGCATGAATGTTCATGAGCCTGCTTCCACAGAGGCTCCTGAAGCTGAAGGGATTCCAGCAGCTGATCCCATCACTGCTGAAGACATTGGTCACCATGACAATGTTGAAGATGATGAAGTTCTTCCTCAAATCGAGTACAATGTGGTATCATCACTTGTTCGTACGAAGAGCGAACTCATCAGCATTGGTCGTCCTCTGATGCCAATTGCACAGGATGCTTCATGGGCTGATCGCCCGCAACAACAAGACTCCCCCAGTACTCCCCAACAACAACAGCAAGAAGAAGAGGAAGACTTTGAGGCCCAGGCAACCCCATCTCCAAAGGCGTCGCCAGCATTTCGCAGGCTTCGCAAAGTTCAAAGGCCTCAAGTACCTCTCTCGAGCGTTCCAGAAGGAGAAGTGCACCACCAACCTGTTGCACGTCAAGTGTTTTCAGAAGCCACTCCAACTGTGACTGTCTCTGAGTCTGAAGCTAAAGCTGCTAAAGACAATCCGGCTGCATCAGCCGCAGACACCCAAGAAGAAGAAGAACGTGTCCCTACACCCCCTGTAACCGAAGAAGTCATACCTGATATCAACGTGCCAGTGCCCGGCCCTCCAGCTCCTCAAGTGGAGGTTGAGAACATTGAGGCTGCCACCTCCAACACCAATGAAGCCAATGACGTGGTCATGGCTGAAGCCACTGTGGAGCCTGTACCAACTGCTCTTGAAGCCACTGCAGGAACTGTGCCTGAAGCCAATGAGGCAACTGCTCCCGAAGCATCTGCTGAGCAGCCTGAAGCCTCGGTTGCTGCCACTGCTCCTGTTCCGCCACCAAGGCCCTACACAATCGAGCAAGCATACAACTACGGCGAGCTACTCACAGTAAGATGGCCCGTTCTGTTCCCTCCGCCTCATGCCTCTGGTCCTCAGTTTGACTATCATATTGAGCATAGGCCTCAGGTCCAGAAGCTGAAGCTAAGACTGCCAAGGTTTCCAGGGACTGCCACCTCAACGGGTTCTTTCAATGCAAATGGCTTCAAAGCCCACAATACTTTCTTTGACAGTGCAAAGAACCCATACACAAGGCCAAGGATATCATCTGACCGCTTCGAGCTATCAAAGAAAGAAGCTATTACTCCTGTGTTCTCAGATGACCAAGGCCGATTTTCCCTCATATGTGCCTTGACACTGAAGCCATTGCCGGACTGCCGTGCTTAGAAGAAGCACTTGATTGCTTTCATGATGCAGGTCTGCTTGGTTTCATTACAGACAAAGGACACTGGAATGAAGAATTAGTGCTTCAATTCTATACTACCCTCCACATCCGCGGCTACAACAGAGACACAAAGACATGGGTTCTCGAGTGGATGACAGAAAATGTCCATCATGAAGCCAAAGCTCTTTACATCATTGAGCTCATAGGCCTACCCACTCCCGGAGAGCTGTTTGAACCTGGATGTCAACTCCACCGTGATGCCTTGGAGAGCATATTTCATAAGCCAGAACCCGACATCAGTTAGATGCTGAGCATGATGAAGCCACTGCCACACGATGCTGAATACCCTCAACACTTCTTTGTTGATGACCTTGAGTATCTGCCTCGTACCATATATCACATCATCAGGCGAACTCTATGGCCAATCAAAGGGCATTCATCGTCTGCAAAGCTTGAAGGAGCAATGAAGACATTGGTCTTCTACATCCTCAATGGCATCAGCTTCAACACGCAAGAATTCTTCATCCGACAATTGGCTGCGTCTAGATCTGATCTGTTTGGTCTGAAGTTCTATGCTCCATGGGTCATGCGCCTTATTAAGATGCACTCTGCTATCAACTATCAACCCTCTACTCGCAATCATCTGATCTTTCTACCAGAGGTTGATATGTCTGTTGAAGCCATATACCCTGAGCCTGCCAAAACGCCACTAAGTGTTCAGAACGCAGATCACCACAACTTCTCTCAACCTATGGAAGGCGTCCAAGTGGTATCTCGTGTTTATCCTCTGGCTGGGAACACACGTCTGCCTCATCGTGCACGGACTGAAGCCACTGAGAGCACAATTGGCCAAAGGCCTCAGAAGCGCTCTCGAGTCCTCAATGATCGAGAACTTCTTGTGGCGCTGCATCAAAAGCAAGATAAGCATCACTCCTGGCTCAAGCGTCAAATGCAAAGTCTCTTGGTGGACGTCAATCGCATTCGCAACCTTTCCACCAAGAATGCTTTTGTCACTCACGAGACTTGTCGGCGATCATGGAAGAGTTTGACCCTGCTCAGTGCTGAAGCAGATCTTCAAGACGATGGCTTCACTGAACGCTTCAAGTTTGACTCCACTCCTCCACGGAATGCAGTCCTACGACGAACTCCATCACTTGAAGACTCTGACTATTCTTCCTCCGCGGCAACTGTCAATGCCAGAGTGATCGATGATGAAGCCGATGCTACTTCACCGCCCCCTACTTCTGCACGAATCGACACTGCGCCAAGCTCGTCTGCACCGCCAACCAACAACGACAACCCTGCTGCATCATCTTCTTCAGAAGAGGACGAGTAGATGCTCTATGTCTTCAAACCTTTTTGGTCCTTACTGACAAAAGGGGGAGAAGCATATGAGTTTGATAGTCTTCAAGCGGGTTCATAAGGGCGGTTGCACTTTATTTTGCCTAGTGTTTACAACTCTCGCTTTTGATACATTTGGTTCTTTGAGTTGTAACACTTAAACTCGATGGTCGTCTTCTACTTATTTGTTTTACTCTGTGCGATGATAAATTCCGCATGTGCGACGATAACTTCCGCACTTAGATCATTCTGCAGACGTCCATTTTTCATTATGCATGTCATTCTCTTAGCTATATCATTTCATGCATGATAAATTATCTTCATAAGTTGAAGAGGATCTCCACAAGTACAACCTGCCATGTGCATTTGCATTCCAAAAGCAAACTACTTATATGCACAACTTCAGGGGGAGCCTTTGCCACTTATGAAGACAATTCCCTATCCTTTACAATTTCACATATTTTATCCCCGTTGAAAACTTCAACTAGTTTGTCATCAATCACCAAAAAGGGGGAGATTGTAAGTGCATCTAGTGCCACCCCTAGTTGGTTTTGGAGTATTGACGACAAATGTGGTTGAGGGACTAATGCGTTTGTGAGAATTGCAGGATAACGCAGGTAGTGTCCCTCATTGATTCGGTTTACCTACCGGAGATGACCCCTAAAAATGTATGAAGACATTGACGACAATGGTGGTATGTGAAGATATTCACATTGAAGACTATGACATGAGAAGACATTGAGTGAAGACTATGGAGCGCGAAGACTGTGTCGTTTCGTTGTTTCCTTTTCTTCTTTGTTGAGTCGTAGGAACCACCGTACTGTTAAGTGGGGTCCAAGTGATCATAGTCAGAATGACTGAAGTGATGCTCAACCCAAATCCTATGTCTTCGAGCGAAGACAATGAGAGCAAAACTTATCCAGAGCTGGATGAGTCAGCTTTGCTTGTAGCCCAAGTAAAGTTGCCGTGTGTGTTTGAAATCTGACCGTTGGAACACGTGTCAGTTCCTTAGTGACCCAGGGTCATTTCGGACATAACAGGTCGGGTTGCCTAGTGGTTATAAATAGCCCACACCCTACACCATAAATTGGTGGCTGCTCAGAGTTAGTGCACGACTTTTGTCGTTTGAGAGCAACCCACCTTGAAGCCTTTGAGAGAGAGAAATCCTTGCGAGGAAAAAGCCCAAAACACCCAGAGCCAAAGAGTGTTAGGCATCACTGAAGTTTTCCTATCTGTGTGACCTGAAGACTTATTACACTTGAGGACTGTGAATCCTCCACCGGTTAGGCGTCGCGCTCGAGCATCCAAGAGTCATTGTGGATTGCGGTGAACGCTAAATGCATGAAGGTTCGAATTCTATCTTGAAGACTTACCAGAGTGATTGGGCGAGGACTGTGTGTCCTTAGCTCAAGGGGAATAAGGTGAAGACGCGGTCTTCTGAGTTGAATCTAGCCTCCCTAACCAGATGTACATTTGTCACAGCAACTGGAACTGGTCCAACAAATCCTTTGTCTTCAACAAGTGACTGGTTCTATCCCTTCCCTCCTTTACTTAGAGTTTGTCTTCATGAAGTCATTGCCTCTTTGTCATACCTGTTTGACTTCATTGCTTAACAACTTTTGTTTATTGGCTTCATACTATCTTCCATCCTGATCCTTACTACATAGCTGCTATTAGTCTTGTCTGTTCACAGTATTGCATACTTGACTATGGCTTGCTTGTTGTAGTTTATGTTCCGCTGGATATCAGTTAGGTCATTTCTATTGTTTGTTTTCGAAACATTCGTGTTTTGAAGACTTTCCTAAAAATCGCCTATTCACCCCCCTCTAGTTGATAACTAGCACTTTCAGCAACACATGTTAGGGGATCATAAGAAATCGTTGTACCCAAATTGCGAAGCTGACAAGAAAAAGCTGGGCACCACACTGGAATTGCTGCAATAGAAGGCAGAGAATAGTGTATCTGACAAGGGATTTGTAAAGTTGCTGATAATGTTAAAGAACAAGCTGACAAGAAAAAGCTGGGAACCACACTAGAATTGCTGCAATGGAAGGCAGAGAATAGTGTATCTGACAAGGGGTTTGGAAAGTTGCTTATAATGTTAAAGAAGATGCTGACAAAGGTCAACGAATTGCCCGTGAGTACGTACGAAGCAAACAAGGCCGTCTGCCATCTAGGATTAGAGGTGCAGAAGATGTTGGGGAACATAGCATGCAACTTCAAAACATTTCCTGCAATCACACAAGATCTATCAAGGAGATGCATAGCAATGAGTGGGGGAGAGTGTGTCCACGTACCCTCGTAGACCGAAAGTGGAAGCGTTAGTTAACGCGGTTGATGTAGTCGAACATCTTCATGATCCAACCGATTCAAGTACCGAACGTACGGCACCTCCGTGTTCAGCACACGTTCAGCTCGACGACGTCCCTCTTGATCCAGTAGAGGGTCGAGGGAGATTTCCGTCAGCACAATAGCGTGGCGACGGTGTTAATGATGCGATCTGCGTAGGGCTTCGCCTAAGCACTACGACGCTATGACCGGAGGTGTAAACTGTGGAGAGGGCACCACACACGACAAAGAACAATGTTGTCCCTTTGGGGTGCGCCCCTGCCCCCGTATATAAAGGAGGAAGTAGGAGGCCGGCCACCAGGGGCACGCCAAGGGAGGGGGAGTCCTACTAGGACTCCACTCCTAGTATGATTCGGCCCCCCTTCTTTTTTCCCTTCTTACGGAGGTGGAATGGGCGAAGGAGAGGGAGTATGAGAAGGAAAGGGGGGGGGGTGGCGCCCCCTTTCCCTAGTCAAATTCGGCCTCCTCCCTTGTGGGGGGCGCACCAACCCCTTGTGGGCTGGTTAGCCTCCCTCCCATGGCCCATATGGCCCATATCTTCCACCGGGGGGTTCCGGTAACCCATCCGGTACTCCGGTTTGTACCTGATACACTCCGAAACCCTTCCGGTGTCTGAATACCACCTTTCAATATATCAATCTTTACCTCTCGACCATTTCGAGACTCCTCGTCATCTCTGTGATCTCATCCGGGAGTCCGAACAAACTTCGGTCATCAAAAACACCACATAACTCATAATACAAATCCTCATCGAACGTTAAGCGTGTGGACCCTACGGGTTCAAGAACTATGTAGACATGATCGATACACATCTCCGATCAATAACCAACAGCGGGACCTGGATGCTCATATTGGCTCCTACATATTCTACGAAGATCTTTATCGGTCAAACCACACAACAATATATGTTGTTCCCTTTATCATCGATATGTTACTTATCATCATACCTAGTTTAATCTCGTTACCGGCAATTCCCTTTATTCGTTCTGTAATGCTTCATCCCGCAACTAACTCATTAGTAACATTGCTTGCAAGGCTTATAGTGATGAGCATTATCGAGAGGGCCCAGAGATACCGCTCCGATACACAGAGTGACAAATGCTAATCTTGATCTATGACAACCCAACAAACACTTTCGGAGACGCCTGTCGAGCATCTTTGTAATCACCCAGTTACGTTGTGACGTTTGATAGCACACAAGGTGTTCCTCCGATATTCGGGAGTTGCATAATCTCATAGTTAGAGGAACATGTATAAGTCATGAAGAAAGCAGTAGCAATAAAACTGTAACGATCATAATGCTAAGCTAACGGATGGGTCTTGTCCATCACATCATTCTCTAATGATGTGATTCCGTTCATCAAATGACAACACATGTCTATGGTTAGGAAACATAATCATCTTTGATTAACGAGCTAGTCAAGTAGAGGCATACTAGGGACACTATGTATTGTCTATGTATTCACAAATGTAATAAGTTTCCGGTTAATACAATTCTGGCATGAATAATAAACATTTATCATCATATAAGGAAATATAAATAAAAACTTTATTATTGCATCTAGGGCATATTTCCTTCAGTCTCCCACTTGCACTAGAGTCAATAATCTAGTTCACATCACCATGTGATCAACACTCAAAGGGTTTACTCGAGTCAATAATCTAGATCACATCGCCATGTGATTAACACCCAAAGAGTACTAATATGTGATCATGTTTTGCTTGTGAGAGAGGTTTAGTCAACGGGTCTGTCAAATTTAGATCTGTATGGATTTTGCAAATTTTATATGTCTACAATGCTCTGCAAGGAGCTACTCTAGCTAATTGCTCCCACTTTCAATATGTACCCAGATTGAGACTCAGAGTCATCTAGACTGGTGTAAAGCTTACATCGACGTAACTATTTATGACAAACTCTTTATCACCTCCATAACCGAGAAATGCTTCCTTAGTCCTATTAGGTAACTAATGATAACTTTGACCGCTATACAGTGATCCACTCCTGGATCACTACCGTACCCCCTTGCCAAACTCATATCAAGACACACAATTGGTCTAGTACATAGCATGACATACTTTATAGAACCTATGACTGAGGCATAGGGAATGACTTTCATTCTCTTTCTATCATCTACCGTGGTCGGGCTTTGAGTCTTACTCGAATTTACACCTTGTAATACAGGCAATAACTCCTTCTTTGACTGATCCATTTTGAACTCTTTCAAAATCTTGTCAAGGTATGTACTCATTGAAAAATCTTATTAAGCGTCTTGATCTATCACTATAGATCTTGATGCCCAATAAATAAGCAGCTTCACCGAGGTCATTTTTTGAAAATCTCCTTTCAAACTCTCCTTTATGCTTTCCAGAAAATTCTAAATCATTTCCGATCAACAATATGTCATTCACATACATATCAGAAAGGCTGTAGTGCTGCCACTCACTTTCTTATAAATTCAGGCTTCACCGCAAGTCTGTATAAAACTATATGCTTTGATCAACTCATCAAAGCGTATTCCAACTCCGAGATGCTTGCACCCGTCCATAGATGGATCGCTGGAGCTTGCACACCTTGTTAGTACATGTAGGATCGACAAAACCTTCTGGTCGCATCATATACAACTCTTCTTTAAGAAATATCCATTTAAGGAATGCAGTTTCGACATCCATTTGCTAGATTTCATAAAATATGGCAATTGCTAACATGATTCGGACGGATTTAAGCATCGCTACAGTTGAGAAAACCTCACTATAGTCAACACCTTGAACTTGTCAAAAACCTTTTGCGACAAGTCGAGCTTTGTAGATAGTAACACTATTATCAGCGTCTGTCTTCCTCTTGAAGATCCATTTATTTTCTATGGCTTGCCGATCATCGGGCAAGTCCACCAAAGTCCACAGTTTGTTCTCATACATGGATCCCATCTCAGATTTCATGGCCTCAAGCCATTTCGCGGAATATGGGCTCATCATCGCTTCCTCATAGTTCGTAGGTTCATCATAGTCTAGTAACATGACTTCAAGAATAGGATTACCCTACCACTCTGGTGCGGACCGTACTCTGCTTGACCTACGAGGTTTGGTAGTAACTTGATCTGAAGTTTCATGATCATCATCATTAGCTTCTTAACTAATTTGTGTAGGAATCACCAGAACTGCTTTCTGTGATGAACTACTTTCCAATTCGGGAGAAGGTACAATTACCTCATCAAGTTCTACTTTCCTCCCACTCAGTTCTTTCAAGCGAAACTCCTTTTCTAGAAAGGATCCATTTTTAGCAACGAATATCTTGCCTTCGGATCTGTGATAGAAGGTGTACCCAACAGTTTCTTTTGGGTATCCTATGTAGACACATTTCTCCGATTTAGGCTTGAGCTTATCAGGTTGAAGCTTTTTCACATAAGAATCGCAACCCCAAACTTTAAGAAACGACAGCTTAGGTTTGTTGCCAAACGACAGTTCATACGGTGTCGTCTCAATGGATTTTGACGGTGCCATGTTTAACGTGAATGCAATTGTCCCTAATGCATAATACCAAAACGATAATGGTTAATCGGTAAGAGACATCATAGATCGCACCATATCTAATAAAGTGCGGTTACGACGTTCGGACACACCATTACGCTGTGGTGTTCCAGGTGGCGTGCGCTGTGAAACTATTCCACATTGTTTTAAATGAAGGCCAAACTCGTAACTCAAAATATTCACCTACACGATCAGATCGCAGAAACTTTATTCTCTTGTTAAAACGATTCTCCACTTAACTCTGAAATTTTGAACTTTTCAAATGTTTTAGACTTTTGTTTCATTAAGTAGATATATCCATATCTACTCAAATCATGTATGAAGGTAAGACAATAATGATACCTGCCACGAGCCTCAACACTCATCGGACCACATACATCAGTATGTATTATTTCCAATAAGTCATTAGCTCGTTCAATTGTTCCGGAGAACAGTGCTTTAGTCATCTTGCTCGTAAGGCACGGTTCGCAAGTATCAAATGATTCATAATCAAGTGACTCCAAAATCCCATCAGCATGGAGGTTCTTCATGCGCTTTATACCAATATGACCTAACCGGCAGTGCCACAAGTATGTTGCACTATCATAATCAACTTTGCATATTTTGGCATCAATATTATGAATATGTGTATCACTATGATTGTGATTCAATAAAACATGAACATTGGGTGTATGACCATAGAAGGTTGTATTCATGTAAATAGAATAACAATTATTGTTTGTCTTAAATGAATAATTGTATTGCAATAAACATGATCTAATCATATTCATGCTTTAACACAAACAACAAATAATATTTATTTACGTTCAACTCTAATCCCGAAAGTATAGGGGTTGTGCGATGATGATCATCTCAATCTTGGAACCACTTCCAACACACATTGTCACTTTACCCTCACCTAGGCTCTATTTATTCTGCAACTCCTGTTTCGAGTTACTAATCTTAGCAACCGAACAGGTATCAAATACCCAGGGGCTACTACGAGCACTAGTAACGTACACATCAATAACATGTATATCACATATACATTTGTTCACTTTGCCATCCTTCTTATCCGCCAAATATTTGGGGTAGTTCCGCTTCCAGTGACCATTTCATTTGCAGTAGAAGCACTCAGTTTCAGGCTTAGGTCTAGTTTTGGGCTTCTTCACGGGATTGATAACTTGCTTGCCATTCTTCTTGAAGTTACTTTTCTTTCCCTTTGCCCTATTCTTGAAACTAGTGATCTTGTTTAATCATCAAACTTGATGTTTTTTTCTTGATTTCTACCTTCGTTGATCTCAGCATCATGAAGAGCTAAGGAATCTCTTTTGTCATTCCTCGCATATTATAGTTCATCATGAAGTTCCAGTAACTTGGTGATGGTAACTAGAGAACTCTGTCAATCACTATCTTATTTGGAAGATTAACTCCCACTTGATCCAAGCGATTGTACTACCCAGACATTCTGAGCACATGCTCACTAGTTGAGCTATTCTCCTCCATCTTTTTAGGCGAAGTACTTGTCAGAGGTCTCATACCTCTCGACACGGGCATGAGTATGAAATACCAATTTCAGCTCTTGGAACATCTCATATGCTCTGTGGCATTCAAAACATTTTTAAAGTCCCCGTTCAAAGCCGTAAATCATGGTGCACTAAACTATCAAGTAGTCATCATATTGAGCTAGCCAAATGTTCATAACGTCTGCATCTGCTCCTGCAGTAGGTCTATCACCTAGCGGTGCATCAAGGACATAATTCTTCTGTGCAGCGATGAGGATAAACCACAGATCACGGACCCTGTCCACATCATTGCTAATATCGTCTTTCAACTTAGTTTTCTCTAGGAACATATCAAAAAAACATAGGGAAGCTACAACGCGAGCTATTGATCTACAAAATAATTTGCAAATACTATCAGGACTAAGTTCATGATAAATTAAAGTTCAATTAATCATATTACTAAAGAACTCCCACTTAGATAGACATCCCACTACTAGGGAAAAGCCTATAAACATGATCTTACCAGCAACGCGTTTTAAAATAAGGCGCTGCTGCAATGTAGCAGTAGCGCGCTCCAGCAGAACTCGCTGCTGAAATAAAAGTAGAAGTAGCGCGCCTCCTCTAAGACGCGCTACTGCTATAATTCCCACGACCCCGCCACGAAGCTAGTTCTAGCAGCAGCGCGTTAATTCGAAGTGCGCTACTGCTAAGTAGTTTAGCAGTAGCACCTTTACCTATAGCGCGCTACTGCTAAAACTAGCTATCTCCCACCACCCACGCTCTCCTCTATCCTGCACTCACACTCACTCGATCTCCCCCTCAACCCCCCGAGCCGGTCCTCCCCCGTCGGCCGCCGTCACCCCTGCCAACCGCCGTCGCCTACCCCTCCTCCCTCTACGCCGCCTACCCCTCCTCCTCCTCGCTGGACTCGGTACCGCCCTCCTCCTCCGTCCTCCCTCGACTCGCCGCCGGCCGGCCCCTCCTCGCTCCGCCCTTCCTCCTCCGACCTACTCTCTCCTCCCTCCTCCAGTCGCCCCTCCTTCTCCCTCCTCCATCCTCCATCCACAACCCCTCCTCCCTGCTACATTTTGATTTAGTAGGCTAGTTCATATGCAACATTTTGATTTAGTTGATTTAGTAGGCTAGTTGATTTAGTTGATTTAGAACATTTTGATTTAGTTGATTTAGTAGGCAAGTTGATTTAGTAGGCTAGTTGATTTAGTTGATTTATAGAACATTTTGATTTAGTTGCTTTAGTAGGCAAGTTGATGTAGTAGATTTATAGAACATTCTGATTTTAGTTGATTTAGTACGCTAGTTGATAGCTCTGAAGATTTGGCACCACCTAGCTAGATCTTAGGATTATAATTGTCTATCAAATTGATGCTTGTGGAAGAAGAATCAAATTGCTTCTCGCGGAAGATTTGGCATTTGCTTGCTAGCTGTTGGTTCTATTCTAGAAGGTGCTAGTAAGCTATAAAATATAACTAAAGAAAAACAAAAAAATCACATGCTACTGTTTTTCTTTCTTGTCATATTTCTTTAGGAAAATGGTGCCACCACCACCACCACCATGTCGATTGTGCAAGTCAAGGTGCGCCAGCAGCCTTGCAACTGGCAAGCTGTTCGGCGTCTACTTCCAGCCGAGTTTTCATCATGCGGTGGTAAGAAATTATATGAAATGTAACAACTATTTTATTTTTAGTGTTGGCATTACTGCATTGTGTCATTTTGCTTTTTTTACACAGATCGTCCCATGCAATGTGAGGTTGAAATTCAACAAGCTGACAGGAGACACTGTGACATTTGAGGCTCCTGGGGGGCCATACACTATGGAGGTCGAGAAAGGACGCAATATGTCACTGATTGGAGGAGATGGATGGGCCCGTTTCCCCGCTCGCATGCGTCTTACTGGTGGTGAGTTGATCAGCTTCTCCTTCAGAGCAGAAAGACCCAAGCTGGCTGTCATTTATATCAACCTGGTGGGAGATGATGAAGATGACGAAGATGATGAAGATAATGAGGACCCACTCGATGAAGATAATGAGGACCCACTTCATGAAGCCATCGTAGCTCAAAGAATGAGACTGAGCGAGGAGGAGGTGTGCAACCTATGGGATATAATTCCGCCACGAGCTGACTTTGTCGGGGTGCCATTCATGACCCGCATGACAGGTACCATGGTCGATCCACATGATATGGTATGTTATAATTACAAATGCAAATTATCCGATGATATGCTTAGTGTAGAGTCCAATGATATGTTGTGTGCAACCTAGTGGATGACATGCTTTAGTGTGGAGTTCTATCACATGCTTATTAGTGTAGAATCTAAGGAACTATTAATAGTGTAGATAATCCATATATACCTATTTGCAAGAGTATGTGCGAGGCTATTTATTAATTGATATGTTTTTCTTATTCAGAAATTGGCAAAGAGCCTATCTGTGAGCCTGATGAAGTAGGCTTAGCTGGACTACGCCTAACCGCAAGGGGCTCCGTCACAACCTGTACTTACCTCGTGGACACAGACGGCCGCACACACTTAAACTCGGTTGGGTGGAAGAGATTCCTCGATGGCAAAAATCTTTGTGTTGGATAGGCCATCCTAATTACTATCAGGAACACCCACCGCCCAGGCTTCAGGATGATGATCGTCTTCGATATCATCTAGAACTACATATATGTGTGTGTGGCTATATCATCTAGAACTACATATGATGATCATCGTCGATATCATCTAGAACTACATATGATGATCGTCGTCGATATCATCTAGAACTACATATGATGATCGTCGTCGATATCATCTAGAACTGCTTGAGGATGCATGTTGACTATACATGAAATTGTTATCTAGTACTCCCTTTGATCGAAATTACTCATCGTGGTTTGAACAAAAACCACGACGAGTAATTTGGAACGGAGGGAGTACTACCTAGTACTTATAATGCTTTATGAATTTGATATCTAGTAGTACCTAGTACCTGGAAATTGCAGTTTATTGAAACCGAAACGGGGTAGTAAGCGAGGGGAAATGATGAAAGATATAGAAGTAGCGAGGGACTAGGAAATCGCTACAGCTAACTAATAGTAGCGCGTTCCAGAAAAGCACTGTTGATATCGTCAACAGTAGTAGCGCGGGTGCGGACAGCGCTACTACTAACAGTTAGTTGTAGCCCCGTATTAGTAGTGCGGCTGCTCGCACTGCTGCTAGCCTCTAAACCCGCGCTACTACTAGGGTTTTCCCTAGTTGTGTCCCTCTAGTCATCTAAATGATCACGTGATTATTTCAACCAAACCATGTCCGATCATCACGTGAGATGGAGTAGTTTTCAATGGTGAACATCTCTATGTTGATCATATCTACTATATGATTCACGTTGGAGCTTTCGGTCTCAGTGTTCCGAGGCCATATCTGCATATGCTAGGCTCGTCAAGTTTAACCCGAGTATTCTCACTACTAGGGAAAACCTTATACACAACATCTTAGCAGTAGCGCTAGAGAAATATGGGCGCTATTGCTACTTATTAGTAGCGCATTTAAATAAATTTTGCTACTGCTACTACTTTAGCAGTAGCGCGTGCTATGACAACGCGCGCCTGCTATGTTTGTACTGGGCGCAGATGGCTAGCCCCACTTAGCAGTAGCGAGTATCTCCGGTCAGCGCTAATGCTACGTCCCATAGCAGTAGCGCGTGCTAGGAAAACGTGCTAGTACTAAATTACCTTATCCTACACGCCCCCGACTCTCTCACTCACTCTCCCTCTCACTCTCACTCTCGCCCGCGCCGGTTCCGTCGTCCGCCGCCGTCGCGCTGCTCCTCTCCACCGAGGTACTCCTTCTGTCCCGCCTCCTTCCTCCTCCCTCCCCCCCTCCCTCCGGCCTCCCTCCTCCGGCCGCCCCCCCCTCCTCCCCTGCCTCCTCCCCCTCCTCCCCGCCTCCTCCTCCGATCCCACCGGCCTCCTCCCCTCCTCCTCTCTCCTTCGTCCTCCTTCCCTCCTCCCTCCATCTCTTTTTTTTTTTTTAGTAAGTGTTTAAAATATTTAGTAAGTACATTAATAAAACTAGTTGAACTAGTTTATTTTTAGTAATAACTAGTTGAATTAATAGAACTAGTGTATTTTTAGTAAGAAAATTAATATAACTAGTTGAACTAGTTTATTTTTAGAAAGAACTAGTTTATATTTATTTATAGTAAGTTTATTTTTAGTAAGAACTAGTTGAATTAATAGAACTAGTTGAACATGTCACATTTGTTGTTATTTTTTTAGTTTAAGCAATTATTCCCGCATCGACCCCATCACCGACCAGCGCCTCCATTATCCCCGTCGTCGTCCCCATCACCGACCCCCTCCGACCTCGAGGTGAGATCACACAAATATCCATGTCAATATGAGTCCTATAAGATATGATGTAGATAAAAACATGTCAAATAGGATATGTGTTTTCCCAAGTGGCCGGTAATGTTTGCAGGTTACACCTCCGAGTGGCCTATATTTTGCCGGAGTGTTGATTAATTTTAGTTTCGGCAAATTTCAGGCGCTCGATATGTCCTTTTTTAGCAAAGGTCATGCCGGAATTTTCCGTGAATTTTGGCATGACTTGTGCTAGAATATGTAGGAAATATTGAGTGGCCTGGAATTTCTAGAAATATAATTAGACGATATTTCAGGTTGACTTTAAGTCTGTCGAGGCCGAAGATTCCCGACTGTTGTTGTGGGGGTTGTTTCTCCTTCTACTTGTGCTAGACCTTTGTTATGCACTAGGGTAAGGAGGAGTAACGAGCATCACCGACGGTCGAAAAATCAGTGAGGGAGTGTGTCCACCATATATGAGAGAACAAAGAAGAATGCCGACTGTTGTCGTGGGGGTCGCTTCCCCTTCGTTCCCGTGTGCTAGACATTTTGGTTTAATGCACTCGGGGACGAAGGGAGGAGCGACCATCACCAACGGTCGAATATATACACCATGTGAGCTGAGAGTTTAAAAAAAACTCTACGGACTGATAGTCAACCCGTGCTGAATAATAATGATCTAATTTAGTTTTTGTAGTACATATATTTAATTGTACAAGTTTAATCTTTGAATTATGAACATAGGAAATGTTAGCGGACGAAGAAGGTCCCGGGGAGTGCTCCTGGTGCGGTGACAACCGGGGTTTCTACAACAGGCCTCACACGGATGAAGGTCGGCGCTTCAGCATTAAGCTCGAGGAGGCCTTCGATTGTGACACGGTAAGCTACGACGCAAAGTGTTTTTTCGTAATTAAGCTCGACTTCTACTATTTCAACGTGTAATTTTCGTCTTTTACAATTCGACTAGCTTATCCCATGACATGCCAGATGCTATGTATCGGAGAGGATGGGTTTTGAAGATTATGAGAGGAATGAAACAAAGAAAATTAACCTAAGGACCCATCATGGTATGGATTTTGAGGTAAATATATACAATTCAGAGAGCGTATCCCATTTTAGTTGCTCGGATTGGGAAGCACTTTGCAAGATGTATGATTTTCAAGAGGGTATGTTTGTCACCATGGATCTTGGTGATCCTAACATCGACCAAGACAATTTGGTCATTTGGGTTCTTGTTGATACGCTTCCAATTCTACCGATATGTGAGTTTCGCAAACATAGTTATTAAGTAATTTATATTGTTTATTTCAAAATAATTGACAGCTTATTTCCATTGATAGCTTATTTTCATTCTTCAAAGAGTGTGGGGAAGATGGTAGACAGAACCAACTACACTGATGGCTCTGAGTTAACTTATCAAGAGAAAAATCATCTGGTCGCATATTGTATTGAAATTGAGAATTACAATGCCTTTTATCGAACTCTTGCAAATTACGGTGAATACGTGCAACTAGTGCACGTGTTGAACCACGATAACTTCCATGGAGATATGCTAGTAAGATTTTTTACTATTACAACATCCATGCATATTTTGCATATTTCTAAAACTGAACTACATTGCTAACTACGAAGTTATTACTATGTTTTTCAACAGAAAATCCTGATGGATTGTGTGCCTCATTTGATGTATCAGAATGGTCGCCTTGATGTTTTGAACATATAGTCAGGTCGTCCTACGAATCTCACTTGTGCAAACTGGATTTCAAAAAACGGTGAACACATGATAATCAAAGAATGGAAGAAATGTATGGACAGTCGTAAGGAGGTTCTTGGAAGCAACATTGTGCGAAAGGCAAGAATTGGAGACAGGATAATCTCCGTTCTCCATAATGGAGAGTGATACGTCTCCAACGTATCTTCTTTTCCAAACACTTTTGCCCTTGTTTTGGACTCTAACTTGCATGATTTGAATGAAACTAACCCAGACTGACGCTGTTTTCAGCAGAACTACCATGATGTTGTTTTATGTGTAGAAAAGAAAAGTTCTCAGAATGTCCTGGAAATCAACGGAGGCACTTTTTGGAATTAATAATAATTTTTGGCGAAAGAATTAATGCCAGGGGGCCCACAGCCTGTTCATGAGACAGGGGGCGACCCCTAGGGCGCGGCCTCCTATCTCGTGGGCCCCCTGGACCTCCACCGACGTCAACTCCAACTCCATATATTTCGTCTCGGGGAGAAAAAATCAAAGAGAAAGTTTCATCGCGTTTTACGACACGGAGCCGCCGCCAAGCCCTAATCTCTCTCGGGAGGGCTCATATGGAGTCCGTTCGGGGCTCCGGAGAGGGGGATTCGTCGCCGTCGTCATCATCAATCATCCTCCATCACCAATTTCATGATGCTCACCGCCGTGTGTGAGTAATTCCATCGTAGGCTTGCTGGACGGTGATGGGTTGGATGAGATTTACCATGTAATCAAGTTAGTTTTGTTAGGGTTTGATCCCTAGTATCCACTATGTTCTGAGATTGATGTTGCTATGACTTTGCTATGCTTAATGCTTGTCACTAGGGGCCGAGTGCCATGATTTCAGATCTGAACCTATTATGTTTTCATCAATATATGTGTGTTCTTGATCCTATCTTGCAAGTCTATAGTCACCTATTATGTGTTTTGATCCGACAACCCCGAAGTGACAATAATCGGGATACTTCTCGGTGATGACCGTAGTTTGAGGAGTTCATGTATTCACCATGTGTTAATGCTTTGGTCCGGTTCTCTATTAAAAGGAGGCCTTAATATCCCTTAGTATCCGTAAGGACCCCGCTGCAATGGGAGGGTAGGACAAAAGATGTCATGCAAGTTCTTTTCCATAAGCATGTATGACTATTTACGGAATACATGCCTACATTACATTGATGAATTGGAGCTAGTTCTATATCACCCTATGTTATAACTATTGCATGAGGAATCGCATCCGGCATAATTATCCATCACTGATCCATTGCCTACGAGCTTTTCATATATTGTTCTTCGCTTATTTACTTTTCCGATGCTACTGTTACAACTACTTCAAAAACCCAAAAGCATTTGTCTTTACTGTTGCTACTGTTACCATTATTATCATACTACTTTGCTACTTAATACCTTGCTGCAGATACAAACTTATCCAGGTGTGGTTGAATTGACAACTCAACTGCTAATACTCAAGAATATTCTTTGGCTCCCCTTGTGTCGAATCAATAAATTTGGGTTGTACTTCACCCTCGAAAGCTGTTGCGATCCCCTACACTTGTGGGTTATCAAAACTAATTTCTGGCGCCGTTCCCGGGGAGCATAACTCTATTCTCAGAGTCACTTGGGATTTATATCTGTTGATCACTGTGAAGAATTTGAAAGACGCTAAGACCAAGATTTTGCCCTCAACTACGAGGGGAGGTAAGGAATTGCCATCTAGCTCTGCACTGGATTCTCCTTCCGTTATTAGTAGGCTTGCGACACCTAAACCTGCTACTGCTATGAATTCTGATATGTCGCATGTTGTTGATGATGCCACTTCTTCTATGCATGATGAAACTACTTCTGTGCGTGATACTACTTTGCCATTAGGTGAATTTCTAGATGAAGAACTTGCTAGAGTTAGGGGGAATGAAAATATGGAAGAACCTATTATTGATGATAGTGATCATGATGAACGTTCCCCCAATGATTATGTATTATCTGTTGTTCCTAAGGGTTATGTTATGAATGAAGCAGCTGCTATGGAAATTCTTGCTTGCAATGATAGAAATGATCTTAAGAAATTATTAGCTAAATGGAAGCAGCAGTCTCTTAATGCTAGAATGAAACCTGATCCTGCTTTTGCTACTTCACCTATCTGTGTTACTGATAAGGATTATGAATTCTCTGTTGATCCTGATATTATTAGTTTAGTTGAATTCGGTCCTTTTTATGGCCTTGAATCTGAAACTGTTGTGGCACATCTTACCAAGTTGAATGATATAGCCACCCTGTTTACTCATGATGACAAGGCTCGCTATTTCTATATCCTTAAGATATTTCCGTTCTCATTAATGGGTGATGCTAAGACTTGGTATAATCCTCTTGCTCCTGGTTGTGTGCGTAGTCCCCAGGATATGATTTATTACTTCTCTGCTAAATATTTCCCTGCTCATAAGAAACAAGCCGCTTTGCGGGAAATATATAATTTTGTGCAAATCAAAGAAGAGAGTCTCCCACAAGCTTGGAGGAGGCTTCTCCTATTACCTAATGCTTTGCCTGATCGTCCTCTTAAGAAAAATGAAATACTTGCTATCTTTTATAATGGACTAACCAATGCTTCCAAGGACTACTTGGATAGTTGTGCTGGTTGTGTTTTCAGGGAAAGAACAGTCGACGAAGCTAAAATATTATTGAATAATATGTTGACTAATGAAAATAATTGGAATCTTCCTGAGCCAGTTCCTGAAGTAATTCCTGAACCAATTGAGCCAACTCCTGAGCCTATTTCTAAACCCACTCCGAAGAAGAGAGGTGTTTTATTTCTCAGTCCTGAAGATATGCAAGAGGCAAAGAAATCAATGAAAGAAAAAGGTATTAAAGCTGAAGATGTTAAGAATTTACCACCTATTGAACAAATACATGGTCTTAATTTACCGCTTGAAGAACCACATTGTCTTGATAACCCAACACAGGTAGTAAAGGTAAATTCCCTCTATAGATATGATAAACTTGAAATACCCTCTACTAAATTTCATAGCCCATGCTTAGATGAATTTGATGACTTTATGGCTAAACAAGAAAGTTTTAATGCCTATGTTGGTAGAGAGTTAAAGAATAATGCTTTCGAGATAGGACGCGTAGGTGATAATCTGGCTAGAGTTAAAGATGAACTTCACCGCGTTAGCAAATATGCTTCTATGGTTGCTACTCAAGTTGAGCAAGTACTCAAAGCTCAAAATGATTTGCTTGATGAATTGAATAATAAAAATGACTTTGCCGTTAGAGTGGCTACTAGAACTGGTAGAATGACTCAGGAACCTTTGTATCCTGAAGGCCACCCTAAGAGAATCGAGCAAGATTCTCAGAGAAATAATTTAGAGGCACCTAGTTTTTCTAAGAAGAAGAAAAAGAAAAACGATAGAACGTTGCATGCTTCTAGTGAACCTACTTTAGACACACCTGAGAATCCCAATGATATTTCTATCTCTGATGCTGAAACACAATCAGGTGATGAACATGAACCTAGTGACAATGTTAATGATAATGTTCATGTTGATACTCAACCTAGCAAAAACAATGATGTAGAGATTGAGCCTGCAGTTGATCTTGGTAACCCACAATCAAAGAATCAACGTTATGATAAGAGAGACTTTGTTGCTAGTAAGCACGGGAAAGAAAGAGAACCATGGGTTCAGAAACCCATGCCCTTTCCTCCTAAACCATCCAAGTCAAAGGATGATGAGGATTTTGAGCGCTTTTCTTAAATGATTAGACCTATTTTCTTACGTATGCGCTTAACGGATATACTTAAAGTAAATCCTTATGCTAAGTATATGAAGGATATCATTACAAATAAAAGAAAGATACCGGAAGCTGAAATTTCCACCATGCTTGCTAACTACACTTTTAAGGGTGGAATACCAAAGAAACTTGGAGATCCGGGTGTGCCAACTATACCATGCTCCATTAAAAGAAATTATGTTAGAACTGCTTTATGTGATCTTGGAGCCGGTGTTAGTGTTATGCCTCTCTCTTTATATCGTAGACTTGAATTGAATAAGTTGACACCTACTGAAATATCTTTGCAAATGGCTGATAAATCAACGGCTATACCTGTCGGTATTTGTGAGGATGTGCCATTTGTGGTTGCAAATGTCACTATCTTAACGGACTTTGTTATTCTTGATATTCCCGAGGACGATAGTATGTCTATTATCCTTGGTAGACCTTTTCTTAATACTGCAGGGGCTGTTATTGACTGCAACAAAGGCAATGTCACTTTTCATGATAATGGCAATGAGCATACGGTACACTTTTCGAGGAAACAATCTCAAGTTCATAGCATTAATTTTATTGAAAAAGTTCCAACTATCATTTTTGGAGGTTTTGAATTTCCTCTTCCTACTGTCAAGAAAAAATATGATATTCTTATTGTTGGGGATTTTCACATCCCCGTTGAGGTAACTTAGTGTTATTCGAAATTTCTCTGGTTCCGTGTTATTCGGAATGAGTTTGTTAACAAGACTTGATCAACCTTGTTAGCGGGTTCATTTTGATGATCACGAGATGGATGAAACTAGAAGGCACAACCTTCTGTACCCTCTTTTTACTTTCTGTTATTTAGATTAAATAAAGCAAAAAATAGTATTATCCGTCTGTTTTCTGAATTATCCGTGCATTAAAGAAATAGTCCGAAAATAAAAGTGCTCCAAATGCCCTCCAAATTTAGTATGTTTTTTTCTGGAATATTTGAGGATTTTAGGCACTAAAAACACTACAGGAGGGGCAAGCACCAGGCTACGAGAGAGGAGGGCGCCCCCCCCCCCCTGTAGGGCGTGCCCCCTGTCTCGTGGGCCCCTGGTGGCTCCCCTCCACTTATGCCAGCTCCCACACACTTCATCTTTTACCCAGAAAAATCCCCATCCATCTCAAGCACGAGTTCTAGCTCGTTTTTCTACGATTTTCGATCTCCTAGCTCAAAGCTCCATTCACAAAACTGCTTTGGGAGATTGTTGTTTGGTATGTGACTCCTCCATTGGTCCAATTAGTTTTTGTTCTAGTGCTTTATTCATTGCAAATTTTTGCTGCTTAGGTGACCATGTTCTTGAGCTTGCATGTTAAATTTTTGAGGTCCCAAGCAATTCCAATGCATGATATAGGCTCTAGGCACTTGTAGGAGTGGTTGCTATCAATCTTGTTTAGTTTTATCCACTTTTATTTTGAAGTTACTAAAAATTTCAGAAATTTTGAGAAAAAGAAATATGCTTAGAAGAATGTACCAAGGAGGTTCCTTGGCAAAGAAAGGGCCAAGGATTGCTATACGTGAACAAGATATTAAATTGCCAAGGGACGCAAATGTACGAGCTTGTGAGTGGCCATCCGATGATTTTATGGTCGAAGCAAGTTTCAAGGAAGAATTTGACGCGTATGTGCGTAATGCCGAGCTGGATGACTTCTTACAAGATAAGTGTCCTCAATATTATCAATTGACCGATTCCTTTGTGCGGAGGTTCGAATATATTTCTGCGCGTAATTCTCCTAGTTTCATGTTTGATATTTATGATACGTCTTATACCATGGATTTAGAGGATTTCACAACTGCTTGCAAACTCCCGCAGTGGGGTAATATTAATGATCCTCCCAAATGTGAATTTAGAGATTTTCTTGCTAATATTACTGTGGGAGAATCTAGGGACGTAGCACAAGCTACCATAGGGAGCATTCATTTTGTTGCTATACATTACTTTGCTCTCTTTATTGGTAGATGCATTAACGGTAAGGACGAGGTATGTCACATGTGTACACCCGATCTTTGTGTCCTCAAGAGTGCTGTGTCAGGTTATAAAGGTTATAACTTGGGGGAAATAGTTGCACGTAGGTTGTAGAATAATAGTAGAAGGGGAGATTTCTTTGGAGGAATTTATGCAACCCGTGTGGCTAATTTTCTTAATATAGCTCCACGAGAGGGGGATATGATTGTACCTCCTGTTTATTTGGATAAAGAAGCTATGTTTGATCATCATTTTCTTGAGAGGAATGAACAATTCCTCCATTATCGACTAATCTATGACAGACGCAACGTCGCCCCTGTTACTCTTCCTGCTCCCTACCTTTTTGATTATCAGGCAGAAGGAAGATATGTTGTCACCAGGGAAGAAGCAACTGAATATGAGAGGGGAATGGAGGCAGCTCGCCAACACGCTGCTGCTCAGGAGGCGGTAGCTTTTGCATCTCAGTACTACCCTAGTTTCACTTATGGATATCAGCCAGGCTGTCCTTGGTATTAAACCAACTTAGGCCAAAAGTCTAAGCTTTGGGGAGTACTTTTTTCTCACGGACTTTACATTCATGTTCACACACTAGTCGTCGGTGCTCATACTCTTTCATTGTATTATCCATGCTAGTTTAAATTTCTTTTTCTAGTTTTCTTCTTGTGTGTTTGATAAACCTTGAGAAAAACCAAAAAATTAGTTAGTTTAATTTCCTTGCCTGTAGTAGGAATTAAAATGAAAACCCAAAAAGATTTCTAGTTCTTCTTCTTACTTCTTGGGAGCTTTCCCGTGTAAATAGTTTTATTTTCTTTTCTTTCCTTTGGGGGTCGAGAAGATCATATTGAAAATGCTTAGTGGCTCTTATATGCACGATTGTTTATTTAATTTAGAGCCCATATTACTTGTCTTCTCTCTTGAGTTGAATGCTTGCAAATTCTAGCTTAGTCCAATGCACGTGCACTCTTATTATTATACACATCGTTCGGTCGTCCAAGTGAAAGGCAATAATGATGATATATGATGGACTTACTGGGATGAGAAAAGCTGGTATGAACTCGACCTCTCTTGTTTTTGTAAATATGATGAGTTCATCATTCCTGAGTCAGCTATTATGAAGTAAACATATTTGCAATGACATTTAGAGATTATAGTTACTTGTGCCATGCCTGATTAGCTATGAGTTATAATGGTTTACCATGCGTGCCAACATGCTATTAGAATGATTATGATGTGGTATGATGGGATGGTATCCTCCTTTGAATGAATTGAGTGACTCGACTTGGCACATGTTCACGCATGTAGTTGAATCAAATCAACATAGCCTTCACGATATTTATGTTCATGGTGGATTATATCCTACTCATGCTTGTACTCGGTATGAATTAATTTTAATGCATGCCTACGACTGTTGTGGCTCTCTTAGTTGGTCGCTTCCCAGTCTTTTGCTAGCCTTCACCTGTACTAAGGGGGAATACTGCTTGTGCATCCAACTCCTTAAACCCCAAAAGTTGTTCCATATGAGTCCACTATACCTACCTATATGCGGTATCTACCTGCCGTTCCAAGTAAATTTGTATATGCCAAACTCCAAACCTTCAAATGAAATTCTGTTTTGTATGCTCGAGCAGCTCATGTTACAACTAGGGCTGCCTATATCTTCCATGCTAGGTGGGTTATTCTCAAGAGATGTGGACTCCGCTCATTCACGAGAAAGGGCCGGTAACCGGGATGCCCAGTCCCATGATCCAAAAAGATTAAAGTAAATCAAATTAATTAAACAAAACTCCCCCAGGGCTGTTGTATGTTGGAGGCACTCGTTGTTTCGAGCAAGCCATGGATTGATGCTTGTTGGTGGTTGGGGGAGTATAAACCTTTACCATTCTGTTTGGGAACTGCCTATAATGCATTTAGTATGGAAGATACAGCCATCTCATAGATGTTGCGTTGACAGCAAAAGTATGCCGCTCAAAATGTTATTCAATCTCTATTTTAAAATCGAGCTCTGGCACCTCTACAAATCCCTGCTTCCCTCTGCGAAGGGCCTATCTATTTACCTTTTATGTTGAGTCATCACCCTTCTTGTTAAAAGCACCCGCTGGAGAGCACACTGTCATTTGCATTCGTTACTACAGGTTTATATTGGGTATGACTTGACTGGATCTCTTTTACCATGAATTACAATGTTTAGTCAGTCTTTGATCTTTAAAGGTGCTCTGCATTTATGTTTTGCGGTCTCAAAAAGGGCTAGCGAGATACCATTTTGTTATATCATGTTATGATTATTTTGAGAAAGTTTTGTCATCCGAGTTTTATTATTATGGCTCGCTAGCTGATTATGCTATTGATGTGAGTAATTGTGAGACCTCTGTGTTATTGTGAGTATGGTTAGTTCATAATATTTGTTGAAACTTGAATGCTGGCTTTTCATGTCACAACAACAAGAGCAAACAGAGTTTGTAAAAGTTTTTCTTTATCACTTTCAGTTTATCAACTGAATTGCTTGAGGACAAGCAAAGGTTTAAGCTTGGGGGAGTTGATACGTCTCCAACGTATCTACTTTTCCAAACACTTTTGCCCTTGTTTTGGACTCTAACTTGCATGATTTGAATGAAACTAACTCGGACCGACGCTGTTTTCAGTAGAACTACCATGATGTTGTTTTATGTGTAGAAAAGAAAAGTTCTCAGAATGTCCTGGAAATCCACGGAGGCACTTTTTGGAATTAATAAGAATTTTTGGCGAAAGAATTAAGGCCAGGGGGCCCACAGCCTGTCCACGAGATAGGCGCCCCCCTAGGGCGCGGCCTCCTATCTCGTGGGCCCCATGGACCTCCACCGACGTCAACTCCAACTCCATATATTCCGTCTCGGGGAGAAAAAAATCAGAGAGAAAGTTTCATCGCGTTTTACGACACGGAGCCGCCGCCAAGCCCTAATCTCTCTCGGGAGGGCTGATTTGGAGTCCATTCGGGGCTCCAGAGAGGGGGATTCGTCGCCGTCATCATCATCAACCATCCTCCATCACCAATTTCATGATGCTCACCGCCGTGCGTGAGTAATTCCATCGTAGGCTTGCTGGACGGTGATGGGTTGGATGAGACTTACCATGTAATCAAGTTAGTTTTGTTAGGGTTTGATCCCTAGTATCCACTATGTTCTGAGATTGATGTTACTATGACTTTGCTATGCTTAATGCTTGTCACTAGGGCCCGAGTGCCATGATTTCAGATCTGAACCTATTATGTTTTCATCAATATATGTGTGTTCTTGATCCTATATTGCAAGTCTATAGTCACCTATTATGTGTTATGATCCGACAACCCCGAAGTGTCAATTATCGGGATACTTCTCAGTGATGACCGTAGTTTGAGGAGTTCATGTATTCACCATGTGTTAATGCTTTGGTCCGGTTCTCTATTAAAAGGAGGCCTTAATATCCCTAAGTTTCCGTAAGGACCCCGCTGCAACGGGAGGGTAGGACAAAAGATGTCATGCAAGTTCTTTTCCATAAGCACGTATGACTATTTACGGAATACATGCCTACATTACATTGATGAATTGGATCTAGTTCTATATCACCCTATGTTATAACTATTGCATGAGGAATCGCATCCGGCATAATTATCCATCACTGATCCATTGCCTACGAGCTTTTCATATATTGTTCTTCGCTTATTTACTTTTCCGTTGCTACTGTTACAACTACTACAAAAACCGAAAAACATTTATCTTTACTGTTGCTACTGTTACCATTATTATCATACTACTTTGCTACTAAATACCTTGCTGCAGATACAAAGTTATCCAGGTGTGGTTGAATTTACAACTCAACTTCTAATACTCAAGAATATTCTTTGGCTCCCCTTGTGTCGAATCAATAAATTTGGGTTGTACTTCACCCTCGAAAGCTGTTGCGATCCCCTACACTTGTGGGTTATCAGAGAGTCAGGGGCTATATTGTTTTATGCTATTTTACCTAAGGTATTATAGTAGGTCCTAAGAGAATGTAGTAGGTCCTATGAAGTACAATATGTTTATGAGAGCTGATGATGATGAGTAGTTGTGATTATGTCTAGTGACCAACTTGTATGTGATGTCTCATTGATGAAAACGATGATCATGATGAGGTGTTATATGAAAATGATGTATGATGATGATAAGTTGTTAATGATATGATGATGATGATATTTATTATATCATTGGGTGAAAGAACCGCGGATTAGTTTCAAGTGGATGTTCTTTCTCCCACTGATGTAATAAATCATTGTGATGTAAAATCATTCTCTAAATTGATGCGGTATAAAAACCTGTATAAAGGTGTATGAATACAACATGAAATATAAAATAAATACGGAATAATAGTAGTAGCGCATGATACGAGAAGCGCTGCTACTAATTACCAGTAGCGCTTGTTGTGGAAAGCGCTGCTACTAAGTCGATATAGCAGTAGCTGGTCCAACCCACGCTACTACTAACCTTTAGCGGTAGAGCCTTACTAGTAGTGTAGTACCCCGCGCTACTGATAGGCTTTAAACCCGCGCTACTGCTAGGGTTTTCCCTAGTAGTGTATGCACGTGCAAAACTGACTTGCACCCGTTGTATGTGAACATAGAGCTTATCACACCCGATCATCACGTGGTGTCTCGGCACGACGAACTGTAGCAACGGTGCATACTTAGGGAGAACACCTATACCTTGAAATTTAGTGAGGGATCATCTTATAATGCTACCATCGTACTAAGCAAAATAAGATGCATAAAAGATAAACATCACATGCAATCAAAATATATGACATGATATGGCCATCATCATCTTGTGCCTTTGATCATCTCCAAAGCACCGTCATGATCTCCATCGCCACCGGCTTGACACCTTGATCTCCATCGTAGCATCGTTGTCGTCTCGCCAACTATTGCTACTACGACTATCGCTACCGCTTAGTGATAAAGTAAAGCAATTACTTGACGATTGCATTTCATACAATAAAGCGACAACCATATGGCTCCAGCTAGTTGCCGATAACTCTGTCAAAAACATGATCATCTCATACAACAATTTATATCTCATCATGTCTTGACCATATCACATCACAACAAGCCCTGCAAAAACAAGTTAAACGTCCTCTACTTTCTTGTTGCAAGTTTTACGTGGCTGCTACGGGCTTCTAGCAAGAACCGTTCTTACCAACGCATCAAAACCACAACGATTTTTCGTCAAGTGTGTTGTTTTAATCTTCAACAAGGACCGGCTGTAGTCAAACTCGATTCAACTGAAGTTGGAGAAACAGACACCCGCCAGCCACCTGTGTGCAAAGCACGTCAGTAGAACCAGTCTCATGAACGTGGTCATGTAATGTCGGTCCGGGCCCCTTCATTCAACAATACCGCCGAATCAAAGTAAGACATTGGTGGTAAGCATTATGACTATTATCGCCCACAACTATTTGTGTTCTACTCGTGCATATCATCTATGCATAAGCCTGGCTCGGTTGCCACTGTTGGGGAACGTAACATGCAATTTCATAAATTTTCCTACGAACACGCAAGATATATCTAGGAGATGCATAGCAACGAGAGTGGGAGAGTGTGTCCACGTACCCTCGTAGATCAAAAGTGGAAGCGTTAGTTAACGAGGTTGATGTAGTCGAACGTCTTCACGATCCAACCGATTCAACTAACGTACGGCACCTCCGTGTTCAGCACACGTTCAGCTCGATGACGTCCCTCGAACTCTTGATGCAGTAGAGGGTCAAGGGAGATTTCTGTCAGCACGACGGCATGGCGACAGTGTAAATGATCTGATCCGTGCAGGTCTCCGCCTAAGCACTACGACGCTGTGACCGGAGGCGTAAACTATGGAGGGGGCACCGCACACGGCAAAGAACAATGTTGTCCCTTTGGGGTGCCCCTGCCCCCGTATATAAAGGAGGGAGGAGTACGTTGGCCACCAAGGGCGCGCAAAGGGAGGGGGTAGTCCTACTAGGACTCCACTCCTAGTAGGATTCGGTCCCCCTTCTTTTTTTTTCTTACGGAGGTGGAAAGGGGGAAGGAGAGGGAGTAAGAGAAGGAAAGGGGCGTGGCACCCCCTTTCCCTAGTCCAATTCGACCTCCTCCCTTGTGGGGGTGCACCAGCCCCTTGTGGGCTTGCTAGCCTCCCTCCCATGGCCCATATGGCCCATATCTTCCACCGGGGGGGGGGGGTTCCGGTAACCCTTCTGGTACTCCGGTTTGGACCCGATACACTCCGGAACCCTTCCGGTGTCCGAATACCACCTTCCAATATATCAATCTTTACCTCTCGACCATTTTGAGACACCTCATCATTCCCATGATCTCATCCGGGATTCCAAACAAACTTCGGTCATGAAAAACACATAACTCATAATACAAATCCTCATCGAACGTTAAGCGTGCGGACCCTACGAGTTCGAGAACTATGTAGACATGATCGAGACACATCTCTGATCAATAACCAATAGCGGAACCTAGATGCTCATATTGGCTCCTACATATTCTATGAAGATCTTTATCGGTCAAACCGCACAACAAGATACGTTGTTCCCTTTGTCATCGGTATGTTACTTGCCCGAGATTCGATCGTCAGTATCATCATACCTAGTTCAATGTCGTTACCGACAAGTCTATTTACTCATTTTGTAATGCTTCGTCCTGCAACTAACTCATTAGTCACACTGCTTGCAAGGCTTATAGTGATGAGCATTACCGAGAGGGCCTAGAGATACCTCTCCGATACACGGAGTGACAACGCCTAATCTTGTTCTATGACAACCCAAAAAACACCTTCGAAGACACCTGTAGAGCATCAGACCAAGTTACACTGTGAATTTTGATATCACACAAGGTGTTCCTCCGGTATTCGGGAGTTCCATAATCTCATAGTCATAGGAACATGTATAAGTCATGAAGAAAGCAGTAGCAATAAAACTGTAACGATCATAATGCTAAGCGAACGGATGGGTCTTGTCCATCACATCATTCTCTAATGATGTTATCCCGTTCATCAAATGACAACACATGTCTATGGTTAGGAAACATAACCATCTTTGATTAACGAGCTAGTCAAGTACAAGCATACTAGGGAAACTATGCATTGTCTATGTATTCATACATGTACTAAGTTTCCGGTTAATACAATTCTAGCATGAATAATAAACATTTATCATGATATAAGGAAATATAAATAACAACTTTATTATTGCCTCTAGGGCATATTTCCTTCAGAAGATACATGTATGCTCTAATGACTGCATCCTCTACCGCGCTGAGAACGTGGAGTTGAATGCATGCCCGGTATGCGGTGCATTGAGCTATAAGATCAGCCGCGCTGACCCTAGTGATGTCGAGGGCGAGCGCCCCAGGAAGAAGATTCCTGCCAAGGTAATGTGGTATGCTCCTATAATACCGCGGTTGAAATGTTTGTTCCAAAACAAATAGCATGCCAAGTGGATGCGATGGCTCAGAGAAGATCGTAAGAAAGACGGGAAATTGAGAGTACCCGCTGACGGGTCGCAGTGGAGAAAAATTGATAGGAAGTGGAGGGACTTTGCAGATGATCCAAGGAACATATTGTTTGGTCTAAGCGCAAATGGCATTAATCCTTTTGGGGAGCAAGCAGCAATCATAGCACCTGGCATGTGACTCTATGTATGTATAACCTTCCTCCTTGGTTGTGCATGAAGCTGAAGTACATTATGATGCTAGTGCTCAAGCAAGGCCCTAAGCAACCTGGCAACGACATTGATGTGTACCTAAGAAGATTAGTTGAAGAACTCTTACAGCTGTGGAATGAAAAAGGTGTATGTGTGTGGGATGAGGACAATTAGGAATAATTTGACCTACATGCATTGCTGTTTGTGACCATCAATGATTGGTCTGCTCTTAGTAACCTTTTAGGACAGACAAACAAGGGATACCATGCATGCACACACTGTTTGGATGATACCGATAGTATATATTTGAATATTCGTAAGAAGAATGTGTACCTGGGACATCGTCGATTTCTTTCGACTAGGCATCCCGTAAGAAAGAAAGGCAAGCATTTCAAAGTTGAGGCAGATCATCGGACGAAGCCTCTCCACCGTACTGGTGATGATGTACTTGATATGGTCAAGGATTTAAAGGAAATCATCGGAATGGGTCCTGGTGGACAATTTGTTCCGAATGACACTGATGGACGCGAACCCATGTGGAAGAATAAATCTATATTTTGGGACCTACCACTACTAGGAAAATGCTTATAGGTAGACATTTAGCAGTAGCGTTGGTTAGATACCCATCGCTACTGGTATTTAGCAGTAGCGCCGTCCAGCACAAGCGCTACAAGTGCATGTTAGCAGTAGCGCTGGATTTCCCAGCCAGCGCTACTGCTAATGGGCCACGCTCTCGGGCCACCGTTGCAGCTTTAGCTATAGCGCTGGCCGCCTACCCCGCGCTGCCGCTAAGCCCACCTCTCATCTCTGCATCCCCCCCGCGCCGGCCCGCGCACCACCCCTCCCCTCACTCACACTCACACGCTCACACCAGATCGAATCCCAGTCGTCCCCCGATCCGTCCGCCGCCCCCGCGTCCTACTCCGGCCGCCCTCCCCGGCGCCGGCCCTCCTCCCCTGCCGGCGGCCCCTCGCACCGGACCTCCTCCCCTGCCAGCCTCAAGACCGCCATCCTCCCCTTTGCCGCCTCCCGTGCCGGCCCAACTCCACCGAGAGGTATACTCCTCCCTCCTTCCTCCTCCTCCCTCCCTCCCTAGTTATAGTTATTAGAGAGTAGTTAATTTTTAGGTGTTTTAGTTGAATTTGTGGGTGTTTTAGTTAAATAATATAGGTGCTTTAGTTGAATTTTTAGGTGTTTTAGTTAAATTTGTAGGTGTTTTAGTTAAAAAGGCAGGTTCCTAGAATAATGTTGAATTTTTTTAGGTGTTTTAGTTGTTTTAGGTGTTTTAGTTGTTTTAGGTGTAGTTAATAGAATTTTAGGTGGTTTAGTTGTTTTAGGTGTGGTTAACAGAATTTTGGGTGTTTTAGTTGTTTTAGGTGTAGTTAACAGAATTCTAGGTATTTTTTTAGTTAAAGCAATTGTTGTTATTTTTTTAGTTAAAGCAATTTTTCCTGTTTTATGCAAATTTGCAGTGGACATGTCATATTTTGAACATGTCACATTTTGGACATGTCATATTTTTCCGAGTGGCCTATGTTTTGCCTGAAATGTTGATTCGTTTACGTTCTGGCAAATTTCAGGCGCTCGATTGGTCCTGTTTTTAGCAAAGGTCATGTCAAATTTTGCTAAGTGTTTATTAATTTGGTTTTCATAATTAAGCATTTTGTTCTCGACGTCGACGATGCCTATCTCGCATCCTCGTCGTCGACTCGGCGGAGGACTCCTGCTTGAGCCGAGGGGCCATGTCCGGGACTGGGCTCCGCCGGGCTGGTACTGGGTTGTGCTACCTTCTGGTGAGCGCAGCTTAGTGAGGAGCCAGCCCGTCGTTGTCCCGGAGCTTCTTTGGTGGCGGTCACGTGGGCCTGCATCGGTGGAGAGGCTTCAGTCCCCCGCACAGGTGGTTCAACACCGTTTCACGGAGGAGAACGCGCACGTCCATCGCTACTTGGTTTCGTTGGCGAACGGCCGGTTCTCCAATACCTGGCAGATTATTTGGGGATCGCACCTGAGCTATGATCCGGTGATGGTTCCTTCTCTTTGGGTGTCCACCGCGGCCCACTGAACCTAGAGGAGCTATTATTCGAGATGTATTAATCTTATTATATGATGATCTTTGCTACAAACTACTATATATGTATTCGATGATGGATTATTAATTACCTATTAGTTATTTTCTTATTGAATGCAAAAGATGAGCGCGGTTTGTGCTACAAACTACTACATATGTATCCATGATGGATTGTTAATTACCTATTAGGAAATGTCTGACGACGAAAGGGAATTCGCTATGTGCGATTACTGCGAAGATAAGCGCGGTATGTGCGACATGCCTCACCTGGTAGAAGGTCGCGCTTCAGCATCAAGCTCCAAGAGACCTCCGATGTTGATACGGTACGCAACGATGACAAGTTTTTTTTGTTATTTTTGCACGACTGCTCTGCTTCTTCAACATGTAATTTCCGTCTTTTACAATTCGACTAGCTTATCCCATGCCATGCAAGACGCTATGTCTTGGAGAAGATGGGTTTTGAAGATCATGAAAGCACGGAGACAAAGATAATTCAACTAAGGACCCATCACGGTTATGATTTTGCTGTAAAACTATACAATTCTGTGAACTCATCCAATTTTGGTTGCCCGAATTGGGAAGCCCTTTCCAAGGCGTATGATTTTAATGAGGGTATGCTTCTCACCTTCGATCTTGGTGATCCTGACATCGACAAAAGTGATATGACCATTTGGGTCCTTGTTGACACGCTTCCAGTTCTACCGCTGTGTGAGTTTCTTAAACATATTTACTAAGTAATTTATATTGTTAATTTCAAAATATTTGATAGCTTATTTCCATTGACAGCTTATTTTCATTCTTCAAAAAATGTACGGAAGATGGTAGACAGAACCTACTACTACAATGATGAGGCACAATTAACTTATAAGAAGAAAGATGGTCTTATCGCTTTTTTTACTGATCTTGAGAATTACAATAGCTATTATCGAATTCCTCAAAATTACGGTCCATATGTGCCACTAGTGCACGCGGTGTGCTACGGTAACATCAATGGAGATATCATGGTAAGATTTTCTACAATTACGACATCCGTGCATCTTTGAACATTGCTAACTACATTGCTAACTACAAAGTTATTACTGTGTTTTTGAACAGAAAATCCCGATGGATTGTGTGCCTCATCCGATGTTGCCAAGAGGTCGCGTTGAAGTTATGAGCTTACGGCCACCACGGCCAGGTCAGCCACAGTATCCACATCACTACTGTCCATACTGGATTTCTAAAAGCAAGGAAGCCATGATAATAAATGATTGGAAAAAATGTTTCAACCATCGTCGAGAGCTACTTGGAAGCAACATTGTGCGTAGGCCATGACTTGGAGACAGGATGATCTCCGTTCTTCATTATGGAGAGTTCAGTTTCCTTAATGAAGAGTCAATGCCTATCTTGTTTTATGATATTTTACCTAAGAGAGGCTAGAGTAGGTCCTATGAGAGGAGTAGGTCCTAGGTAGAATGTGTTATTATGTGCTATAATGTGTTAGAGTTGATGAGGAGGATGAGGAGTTGTGATTATGACTAGTGACCAACTTGTTATATATATGATGTCTCATTGACGAACATTGTTTGGTGGTGATGACTACTGGTAATGAATATGCTATTTAAAGAGACTAGTTCATGATGAGTTGTTATTGTATAAAAGATATATCTGTTTAAACATGTACAACACCAAAATATTAAAAAAAACATAAATGTTAGCTGTAGCGCTGGCCTAAAAACGCGCTACTAGTAGTTGAACTTACCAGTGGCGCTGGTCTAGAAACGCGCTACTGCTACAAAATAGCTGTAGCGTCGTAGCAGCAGCACTGGTACCCGCGCTACTAGTAGCACAAAAACAAGCGCTACTTGTAAGATTTTCTCTAGTAGTGTACCCTATTGGAACGACCCAGAGGTCCACTCTGCAATCGACGTGATGCACGTGATGAAGATTCTTTGTGTGACCCTGTTTGGCTTCTTGGGCGTGTATGGGAAGACAAAAGATACATAGGAGGCACGGGAGGACCAGCAACGTATGGACGGAAAATGCGACATACATCAGGGTCATGCCAGCTACGCTCTTACCAAAGAAGAGGAGGAAATCTTCTTTGAATGCCTGCTTAGTAGGAAGGTCCCATGCGGCTTCTCGTCGAATATAAAGGGAATAATAAATATGGCAGAGAAAAAGTTCCAGAACCTAAAGTCTCATGACTGCCACGTGATTATGACGCAACTACTTCCGGTTGCGTTGAGGGGGCTTCTACCAAAAAATGTTTGATTAGCCATTGTGACGCTACGTGCACTCCTCAATGCAATCTCTCAGAAGGTAATCGATCCATAAATCATACCAAGTTTAGAGAATGATTTGGTGCAATGTCTTGTCAGTTTCGAGTTGGTGTTCCCACCATCCTTCTTCAATATCATGACGCACGTCCTAGTTCACCTATGCGACGAGATTGCTGTTCTGGGTCCTGTATTTCTACACATATGTTCCCCTTTGAGAGGTTCATGGGAGTCTTAAAGAAATATGTTTATAAGCGTGCTAGGCCAGAAGGAAGCATCTCTAAGGGCCATGAAAATGAGGAGATCATTGAGCTTTGTGTTGACTTTCTTCCTGACCTTAAGTCAATTGGTGTTCCTGAATCACGGCATAAGGGCAGATTGGTTGGAAATGGCATGCTAGGACCAAAACAAATAATATGTATGGACGTGCATTCTCTCACTCAAGCACACTACACAGTTCTACAAAATTCCACCTTGGTGGCTCCATATATCGAGGAACACAAGAATATTCTACGCTCCAAATACCCAGAGCAATCTAACGACTGGATTACACGTGAACAAACGGGGACTTTCGCCGGTTGGTTGCAGACATGTGCCATGCATGACGATGCTATTGAAGATGACCTGTACTTGCTATCCCAGTTACCATCTTCGAATATAATGACTTTCAAAAGGTATGAGATAAATGGGAATACATTTTACATGATCATCGAATATAAAAAGAGCACCTACCAAAACAGCGGTATCCTCTTTGATGCGGCAACCAAGAGGGGAAAGGACACATATTATGGTTTCATAGAGGAGATATAGGAACTTGACTATGGAAGTGATTTGAAGGTCCCTTTGTTTCGGTGCAAAT
This sequence comes from Aegilops longissima, assembly GCA_021605205.1. NCBI lineage: Eukaryota > Viridiplantae > Streptophyta > Magnoliopsida > Poales > Poaceae > Aegilops > Aegilops longissima. The sequence goes on along the minus strand of JAHIAM010006715.1, from coordinate 67,917 downwards.
GGGTCAATCTGAGCTGGGCCCCAGGGCCAGGACTTGGTTCTATGCGCATGGGGGGACGTTGGACCCAAAGACAGGCGAGGTTTTGGAGTAGGCAAGTCTTAAAGGAGCCAATGTGCGTTTACTTGTTGCAATAGAAGAGGCTCGAACGGGGGTGTTCAAGCCCTGAAGAATCCTGAACACCTGGGAAGAACACGAGGCAAAGGCGTTGTTCCGTGGTTTGAGGGGTTTGCAGACTGGAACACCGACTGCAGAAGTCGTGCGAGAAAGAAGCAGCAGGAGGAGCAGAAGAGGAAGCTGGAGGAGGAGGAGAGGAAGCAGGAAGCAGACCGACTTCAAATCATATAATCAAAGCATGGGGAGTTGCCACTCACTTTCCAGCGGCAGCAGCAGCAAATTGACTCACTTATCCAGGAAAGGGGGTCTCAGCAGCGGCAACAAATAGCAGATCCAGCATTGGATAGCACCATCCCATCCATGCCGAGAAGCAGCGTGGGTTTCCCCCCGGGCGATGATGCACTACCGGATATACATCCTGTGGATGATATCATAGATACGACCACTTGTGAGCTACAATTTAAAATGAGTAACATATCCATGAAGGTGGTGGACGACGTTGCTTATACAAATCCCCTTGAAGCAACCTTCCATTGCAATCCGATTCCAGCTGGCTATGCTCATGTCGGGGTTGATGAAGTGGTGGCAGGATATTTGGGGCTAGAGCTTGACATTCCTGGAGGTGACAACGACCACACACTGGGAGAGGCCGTACATCGTATCATTCTATGGAGAAATGATTGCATCGTCTTTCCAAGGCCACCGACACCGCGTCAGCCGGCTCCTCCTCCAAGTCCGTCGCCGCCTCAGCAGACTCCCGCTCCTCCAAGTCCGCCGCCGCCTCAACAGACTCCCGCTCCTCCAAGTCCGGCACCCCGTCAATCGACTCCTCCTCCAAGCCAGCCGTCTCCGCCGCTTCAGTGGCCTCCGCTGCCTAAGCAACATCAGAAGAGAGGCACTGCAGCTATGACAGCTAGCGGTACAACAAGAGGCAAGAAATAAAAAATGGTCCAAGCCTCAAGCCTCTTTCGAGGTTGCCTTACGACCTGACTGGCGCGAAAAACGAAGCCTAAGTTAGCGCCCAAGTGAAGTCCCATTTTAGACCCAAACCGCCTCTACCGCCAGAGGAGAAAGTACCTGAGCATGTCATTGACCACTTTATTCGTATGGCTCAACCACCAGCTCCCAAGCATATTGACTCAGACTATTAGCGCCAAATAAAGAAGTCATATCAAGCACAAAAAAAGGAGTCGAGCTCGAGCTCGAGCCAAGAAGTTGCCAAAAAAGCGGGAAAACTATTCCCCAGCTGGGAGAACAGGCGGTGCAATCGATCCGCCCGCTCATTGTACCACCAACACATGTGAGTACTGGCACCGATCAACTGGTAACAACCGACGATCATAGAAGGATGGCTAAAGAGGCCGGTATCACTGTTTATCAACTCCTAGAGATCGAGCCCATGGAAACGTTTAAAGAGGAGGAACTAAAACGGAAATATGCCCGCGACGAACCTCTAGTCAAGCCTGAGGGGGTCAAGCGTCTATCAACGAGAATGTATGAATTGCATGAATGGTACATGAGACACGCCAAGATTACCGATCGAGAGTCCCTCATGGTGAGAATCAAGCCAGAGCATTACTTCCATGAAAAAGCTCTGTGGGTTGAGGTTCAAGAACTGTTTTAGTTATTCAATCAACACGCACTCGACAAATCTATCGTCAATTTCTATAGTCTATAAGGGATATCTTTCTATAATTTAAGTCTCTAGCTAGCTGTAGTGCTCGTTGATCATTACCTATAATTATCCTTACTATATTATTTTTTGCGGTATTATGCAGAATGAAGATGTATGAAATGAAAAAAGCTGGACGCTATGGCATTGGGTTCATTGAACCAAATACCATTAACCAAGAGACATGGTCACGTGAATATGATCGACCATACACAAAGAAAACCTTGCTAGAGTTCTTGGTGCGACTAAATACCGAACCAGACATAGTACTTCCTTACAACTTCGGGTGAGTGACACTGTCTTGTACTACAAATTATGCTTTTTCTTTCTAGATGTTAGCAAGTGTAGTTGATGAGTTATGCAAAACGTGTGCGCATGCAGTTTTCACTGGATCCTGCTAATCATTGAAGTGGACGAGGGAAGAGTTCAAGTACTCGACTCACTACTTAAAGATGTTAATGACTACACAATCATGAGGGGGATGGTCGACAGCTAATTTCAATCATTATCGATCTATATGTCGGCCTCTTTAGTTCGTCATTTCCTGATATCAACTAATTAATAACTCCTTTATTCATTTTCTTTGCCGGCGGGCAAGGCTTGAGAAAAGTTCATCAAACAAGTTACAGGCCCATGGAAACAAAAGCTGAAATGGGTGCGACCCAAGGTAATTAATTAATTAGCTCGTACTCCCTCCGTTCCGATTTAGTTGTCGCGCGTGCTGTACATTGTACATTTGGCAAACATGTCCTGATACTTTTCAAATCATTTGAAAAACGCCCCTGTCTCCTTCCTCAGTTTGACACCATACATTATACATTTTGCAAACATGTCCTGATGCGGGATAAGCTCCTACCAGATAATTGCGTACGAGCAATTCAAGAGGAAATAGCGGGATTTTCGCTTGACCAGGTCATCGATCCCAATAGAGAATACTATCACAAGCTGTAATGCCTCCATGTAATGATCTGCAATATTGTAGGAGAAATTGTATTTTTTTTTATTTTTTATTTAGAAAAGGAGGAGGACCCCCGGCCTCTGCATTTGGGCGATGCATACGGCCACTTTATTAATTATTCTCACAAAACCTTACAAAGTCATACAACAGTAAGACTAAAGCCACCGTCTAAGCAACAACTGTCGCTACTCCTATCCAATTGATGAAGGGGCGCTGATAGTCTGGGCCTAATACCAAACAGACATCGCAGCCAAACCTGAACATCTAAGACCTGAGGTCCCAACCAGGACTCTTGCCGGGTATGGGGCACCTACCAGTCCGGGGCACTCCTCAACCAGGCCGCTGCTACGTCTTGAGCTTGCATTGGTTTTCCTTGAAGAGGAAAGGGTGATGCAGCACAGTAGCGTAAGTATTTCCCTCGGTTTTTGAGAACCAAGGTATCAATCCAGTAGGAGGCTCCTCACAAGTCCCGAGTACCTACACAAACAAACAAAGAACTCGCTACCAATGCAATAAATGGGTTGTCAATCCCTTCACGACCACTTGCGAAAATGAGATATGATAGAGATAATATGATAAGATAAATATATTTTTGGTATTTTATGATATAGATTGGAAAAGTAAAGATGCAAATAAAAGTAGATTAAAAGCTTATATGATAAGAGATAGACCCGGGGGCCATAGGTTTCACTAGTGGCTTCTCTCAAGATAGCATATTTATTACGGTGGGTGAACAAATTACTGTCAAGCAATTGATAGAAAAGCGAATAATTATGAGATTATCTAGGCATGATCATGTATATAGGCATCATGTCCGTGACAAGTAGACCGACTCCTGCCTGCATCTACTACTATTACTCCACACATCGACCGCTATCCAGCATGCATCTAGAGTATTAAGTTCATGAAGAACAGAGTAACACATTAAGAAAGATGACGTGATGTAGAGGGATAAACTCATGCAATATGATATAAACCCCATCTTTTTATCCTCGATGGCAACAATACAATACGTGCCTTGCTGCCCCTGCTGTCACTTGGAAAGGACACCGCAAGATTGAACCCAAAGCTAAGCACTTCTCCCATGGCAAGAAAGATCAATCTACTTGGCCAAACCAAACCGATAATTCAAAGAGACTTGCAAAGATAACTTAATCACACATAAAAGAATTTAGAGGAGATTCAAATATTTCTCATAGATAAACTTGATCATAAACCCACAATTCATCGGATCTCGACAAGCACACCGCAAAAAGACTTACATCGAATAGACCTCCAAGAAGAGGAAGGAGAACTTTGTACTGAGAATTAAAGAGAGAGAAGAAGCCATCTAGCTAATAACTATGAAACTGAAGGTCTGTGGTAAACTACTCACAACTCATCGGAGAGGCCTTGGAGTTGATGTAGAGGCCCTCCATGGTGGATTCTCCCTCCGGCAGAGCGCCGGCGACGGCTCCAAGATGGGATCTCGCGGATACAGAAGGTTACGGTGGTGGAAATAGTTTTTCATGGGCTCCCCAGATGGTTTCGGGGTACATGGGTATATATATAGGAGGAAGGAGTACATCGGTGGACGCTCGAGGGGCCCACGAGACAGGGGGGCGCACCCAGCCCTAGGAGGCGCGCCCTCCACCCTCGTGGCCACCTCGCTTGTTTCTTGACTTGCAGTCCAAGTCCCCTGGATCATCTTTGTTCCAAAAAGATCTCTCCCGAAGGTTTCATTCCGTTTGGACTCCGTTTGATATTCATTTTCTTTGATATACTGAAATAGGCAAAAAACAGCAATTCGGGCTGGGCCTCCGGTTAGTAGGTTAGTCCCAAAATTGATATAAAAGTGTAAAGTAAATCCCATAAACATCCAAAACGTGTAATATAATAGCATGGAACAATAAAAAACTTACGGATACGTTGGAGACGTATCAAGCATCCCCAAGCTTAATTCCTGCTCGTCCTCGAGTAGGTAAATGATAAAAACAGAATTTTTTATGTGGAATGCTACCTAGCATAATTCTCAATGTATTTCTCTTTATTGTGGCATGAATGTTCAGATCCAAATGATTCAAAATAAAAGTTTATATTGACATAAAGAATAATAATAGTTCAATCATACTAACTAAGCAATCATGTCTTCTCAAAATAATATGGCTAAAGAAAGTTCATCCCTACAGAATCATATAGTTTGGTCATGTTTCATTTTTGTTACACAAGAATGCTCTCATCATGCACAACCCCGATGACGAGACAAGCAATTGTTTCATACTTTAGTAATCTCAAACTTTTTTCAACCTTCACGCAATACATGAGCGTCAGCCATGGATATAGCACTATGGGTGGAATAGAATATAATGATAGGGGTTATGTGGAGAAGACAAAAAAAAGGACAAAGTCTCACATCGACGAGGCTAATCAATGGGCTATGGAGATGCCCATCAATTGATGTCAATGCGAGGAGTAGGGATTGCCATGCAACGTATGCACTAGAGTTATAAATGTATGAAAGCTCAACAAAAGAAACTAAGTGGGTGTGCATCAACTTGCTTGCTCATGAAGACCTAGGGCATTTTGAGGAAGCCCATCATTGGAATATACAAGCCAAGTTCTATAATGAAAAATTCCCACTAGTATATGAAAGAGACAACAAATGAGACTCTTTATATGAAGAACATGGTGCTACTTTGAAGCACAAGTGTGGAAAAAGATAGTAACAATGTCCCCCTGTTTTTTGGGCATTTCTTTTTTTTTATTTCTCCTTTCTCTTTTTTTTCTTTTTTCTTTTGGCCTTTATTTTTTTCTTGGCCTTTCTTTTTTTTCTTTTTTTATAAGGGACAATGCTCTAATAATGATGATCATCACATTTCTATTTATTTATAACTCATGAATTACAACTCGATACTAGAACAAGATATGACTCTATATGAATGCCTTCGGCGGTGTATCGGAATGGGCAATGAATCAAGAGTGACATGTATGAAAAATTATGCACGGTGGCTTTGCCACAAATACGATGTCAACTACATGATCATGCAAGGCAATATGACAATGATGATGCGTGTCAAGATGAACGGCACGGTGGAAAGTTGCATGGCAATATATCTCGGAATGGCTATGGAAATGCCATAATAGGTAGGTATGGTGGCTGTTTTGAGGAAGATATAAGGAGGTTTATCTGTGATAGAGTGTATCGTATCACGGGGTTTGGATGCACCGCGAATTTTGCACCAACTCTCAAGGTGAGAAAGTGCAATGCACGGTACCGAAGAGGCTAGCAATGATGGTAAGGTAAAAGTGCTTATAATCCATGGACTCAACATTAGTCATAAAGAACTCACATACTTATTGCAAAAATCTACAAGTCATCAAAAACCAATCACTACGCGCATGCTCCTAGGGGGATAGATTGGTAGGAAATGACCATCGCTCGTCCCCAACTGCCACTCATAAGGTTGACAATCAAATAACACCTCATGCTTCAAATTTGTCACACAACGGTTACCATACGTGCATGCTACGGGACTTGCAAACCTCAACACAAGTATTTATTAAATTCACAATTACATCAACTAGCATGACTCTAATATTACCACCTTCATATCTCAAAACAATTATTAATCATCAAGTTGATCATAGTATTCAATTCACTTCCTATGATAGTTTTAATTATACCCAACTTGGATGCCCACCATTCTAGGACCAATTTTATAACCATAGAAAATACCATTTTTTTCTAAAAGACTCTCAAAATAATATAAGTGAAGCATGAGAGATCAACAATTTCTACAAAATTAAGCCACCACAGTGCTCTAAAAGATATAAGTGAATCACTAGAGCAAAAATTATCTAGCTCAAAAGATATAAGTGAAGCACATAGAGTATTCTAACAAATTTCAAATCTAGTATTTCACTCCCAATAGGTGTGTACATAAAGGATGATTGTGGTAAACTAGAAAGCAAATACTAATATCATACATGACGCTCCAAGCAAAACACATATCATGTGGTGAATAAAAATATAGCTCCAAGTAAAGTTACCGATAGACGAAGATGAAAGAGGGGATGCCTTCCGGGGCATCCCCAAGCTTAGGCTTTTGGTAATACTTGAATAGCTTGGGGTGCCATGGGCATCCCCAATCTTAGGCTTTTGCCACCCTTTATTCCATAATCCATCAAATCTTTACCCAAAACATGAAAACTTCACAACACAAAACTCAACAGGAAATCTCATAAGCTCCGTCAGTGCAAGAAAGAAAGACCACCACATAAGGTATGGTAATGAACTCATTCTTTATTTATATTGGTGTTAAACCTACTGTATTCCAACTTCTCTATGGTTCATACCCCTACATATTAGCCATAGATGCATCAAAATAAGCAAACAACACACGAAAATCAGAATCTGTCAAAAACAGAACAGTCTGTAGAAATCTGTAACTTTCGAATACTTCTGGATCTCCAAAAATCCTACCAAAATAGGAAGTCGTAGGCAATTTTTCTATAGATCTACAGAAAAAAGAATCAACGCAAAAGCATGTTTCTGTGATTTATTAATTTTTTTCTCGTGAGCGCAAAGTTTCTGTTTTTTCAGAAGAATCAAATTAACTCTTACCATAGGTTATCCTATAGGTTGTACTTGGCACAAACACTAATTAAAGCAAGAAAACACATCTAACCAGAGAGTAGATAAATTATTTATTACTAAACAGGAACAAAAAGCAAGGGACAAAAATAAAACTGGGTTGCCTCCCAACAAGCGCTTTTCTTTAAAGCATTTTTAGCTAGACATTTAGATTTCAATGATGCTCACATAAAAGACAAGAATTGAAGCATAAAGAGAGAATCATAAAACATGTGACAAACACATCTAAGTCGAACATACTTCCTATGCATAGGCATATTATAATAAAAAAAATTTGCAAGGCAAGCAAAAACTAACATGAAAATTTCTACAACCATATTTTCCTCTCTCATAATAATTACATGTGGGATCATAAGCAAATTCAACAAAATAGCTATCACATAAAATATTTTCAACACGATCCACATGCATGCAAAGTTGACACTCTTCCAAAATAGTGGGATTATCATTAATTAAATTCATGACCTCTCCAAACCCACTTTTATCAAAAAATTCATAAGATTGATCAAAATCCAAATATGTGGGATCTAAAGTTGACACTCTTCCAAACCCACTTTCAATAATATTGCAAACACTATTATCAATCTCATATTCATCATGGGGCTTAAATAAATTTTCAAGATCATAAAAAGAATCACCCCAATCATGATCATTGCAACAAGTAGTAGACATAGCAAAACTGGCATCCCCAAGATTAGGGTTTTGCATATTATTAGCACAATTGACATCAAGAGAATTTATAGTAACATCATTGCAATCATGCTTTTCATTGAAGGAACTACCAAGTATGGGTGCAGTAGCAACGATCTCATGTTCATTTGATCCCATAAGGAACTATAGCAAATTCATCTTCATAAGTAACATAAGTATTGCCATCATGGCCACAAGAATACCAAGCATCATGTTCATCAAGGGATATTTCAATCAAATCATCGGAATCATTATCTACAGATTCATGCATGTCATTATTTTCTTCCAAAGCAACAGTCATTCTCTCAATGAATTCTTTAACATAGACATTATGAGCATAACTTTCATAGAAATATTAAAGTATGTCAAAGTTTTCAAATTCGTAGAGAGTAATATCATACTTTTCAATCAAAGAAGCAACTTCATAAGCACCCTTAAAAGCAACAAATTCTTCAATTTGTTCGATATTATAGTAACTATAGACACCCTTTGCATAAGAAGATAAGATTTCATTTTCATTAAACTCACATAAGTAGGGAAGGTCTTTTTTAGGGTTCTTAGAGCAACAAGTAAAATCACAAATTTCACAAAGATTCCAAGCATAACACATCAATCTGTTCATTTGATCCCATAAGAGTCTCCCTTTTTCAGACAAACGGTGACGCACAAAATGAGCATGCTCATCTAAAGATTTCCCATCAACTAGGCTAGTTGGGGTTTCAGCACGAGAGCATAAGGATCTAAGATGATCCAAGTAGAACACTTTAAGTGGATCCATATCAATAGGTTTTTAGCAAGCAAAGATGCAAGCACATAGAAGGCACATGGAGACACAAGCAAACATAAGATCGAACGAAAGAGGGGCAAATAAAATGGCAAGGGTGAAGTGGGGGAGAGGAAAACGAGAGGCAAATGGCAAATAATGTAATGCGAGGGAGATGAGTTTGTGATGGGTACTTGGTATGTCTTGACTTGAGCGAAGACCTCTCCGGTAACGGCGCCAGAAATCCTTCTTGCTACGTCTTGAGCTTGCGTTGGTTTTCCTCGAAGAGGAAAGGGTGATGCAGCACAGTAGCGTAAGTATTTCCCTCAGTTTTTTAGAACCAAGGTATCAATCCAGTAGGAGGCTCCTCACAAGTCCCGCGTACCTACACAAACAAACAAAGAACTCGCAACCAACGCAATAAAGGGGTTGTCAATCCCTTCACGGCCACTTGCGAAAGTGAGATCTGATAGAGATAATACGATAAGATAAATATATTTTTGGTATTTTATGATATAGATTGGAAAAGTAAAGATGCAAATAAAAGTAGATTGAAAGCTTATATGATAAGAGATAGACACAGGGGCCATAGGTTTCACTAGTGGCTTCTCTCAAGATAGCATATTTATTACGGTGGGTGAACAAATTACTGTCGAGCAATTGATAGAAAAGCGAATAATTATGAGATTATCTAGGCATGATCATGTATATAGGCATCATGTCCATGACAAGTAGACCGACTCCTGCCTGCATCTACTACTATTACTCCACGCATCGACCGCTATCCAGCATGCATCTAGAGTATTAAGTTCATGAAGAACAGAGTAACCCATTAAGAAAGATGACATGATGTAGAGGGATAAACTCATGCAATATGATATAAACCCCATCTTTTTATCCTCGATGGCAACAATACAATACGTGCCTTGCTGCCCCTGCTGTCACTGGAAAAGGACACCGCAAGATTGAACCCAAAGCTAAGCACTTCTCTCATGGCAAGAAAGATCAATCTAGTAGGCCAAACCAAACCGATAATTCAAAGAGACTTGCAAATATAACTTAATCACACATAAAAGAATTTAGAGGAGATTCGAATATTTTTCATAGATAAACTTGATCATAAACCCGCAATTCGTCGGATCTCGACAAACACATCGTAAAAAGAGTTACATCGAATAGATCTCCAAGAAGAGGAAGGAGAACTTTGTATTGAGAATCAAAGAGAGAGAAGAAGCCGTCTAGCTAATAACTCTGGACCCGAAGGTCTGTGATAAACTACTCACAACTCATCGGAGAGGCTTTGGAGTTGATGTAGAGGCCCTCCGTGGTGGATTCCCCCTCCGGCGGTGCGCTGGCGACGGCTCCAAGATGGGATCTCGCAGATACATAAGGTTACAGTGGTGGAAATAGTTTTTCGTGGGCTCCCCTGATGGTTTCGGGGTACATGGGTATATATAGGAGGAAGGAGTACGTCGGTGGACGCTCGAGGGGCCCACGAGACAGGGGCTGGGCGCGCCCTCCACCCTCGTGTCCGCCTCGCTTGTTTCTTGACTTGCACTCCAAGTCCCCTGGATCACGTTTGTTCCAAAAGGATCGCTCCCGAAGGTTTCATTCCATTTGGACTCCGTTTGATATTCCTTTTCTTCGATATACTAAAATAGGCAAAAAACAACAATTCGGGCTGGGCCTCCAGTTAGTAGGTTAGTCCAAAAATGGTATAAAAGTGTAAAGTAAAGCGCATAAACATCCAAAAAGGTTAATATAATAGCATGGAACAATAAAGAATTATAGATACATTGGAGATGTATCAGCCGCATGCTGGGTATGAGGCCGCCGCAACCATCTGCCACCAATCCATCTTCAATGATGTACTGCTGCACCACCTTGCCCGGCCTCTCTGCCATCGATGCCACCACGACGCCTGATAACGTCACCCTCCTGCGCGAGTCCCTCGCCACACATCAGGCGCCGAGTCTCCACTGCGCCACGCCGCCGAGAAACGCCACCATTAATGTGCAGGATGAATCACCGCTCCACCAATTATTCCGCCCACTGGTCCCTCGAGCCCGTGTACACCTCCAAGAATGATGCCACAAGAGGAAAACGACACAATAATGCTGCCGTCATCTGATCTCCTGATCTAGGGTTTCCCCCGGAGGTAGCAGATAGTGGTCTGGAACTTCTCAACATCGATGCCTTCAACAAGGGAACGACACCGAATAGTGCCGCCATCGCCGGCCTCGGCAGCAGCCGCGTGCAGGTCTTCACCCAGATCTCTTCCAATGGCCTCCATCAAGCGTCTTGTGCGCGGATCGTCCACCACCGCGGCCGCCGCATCGCCCGTCGCGAGTCCATAGCCGCCGACACATCCTCCGCCGTCCGGGGCCGCCGCCCCGGGATCCAACCCTTCTGGCCGCCGGAACGAAGCCACCGAGCCCCATTGAGGGCGGCCAACGGGGGCGAAGAAGCTAGATCCGGCCAAGCCCGGCCAGGATCCGGCCTCTCCCCGCGCTGAAGCCGAGATTGCGGCCGCAGGGCCAGATCCGAGCCGGATCCGCGCCTGCGCCGCCGCCCCTGCGCCAGCCCCGATTCGTCGCCACCCCATGGTCTTGCACCGTGCAGCCACCACGGCCTAGACGCCCGCCCGCACCGCAAGGCCGAGGGCCCCGCCGCCACGCCCGCACCAGTGTCACGCCCCCGCCGCGCCGCCGAATCTCGTGCTCCCGCCACACACCGGGAGGGGAAGAGAATCCCGCCGCCGCCGACGCCCACGGGCTTTGCCCGGCGGCGACCTCCGGCGGCGGCAGGGGAAGGGAGGTTGGAGGAGGTGGCCGCGGAGTTGAGGATAGGGTTCGCCCGACGCCGCTCACGAGAGCGACGCTGGTCGAGGGGATAGGAGAAATTGTATATGCCAAATTGTATACATATACATGTGTATGTGAATGGTCGTGCGAGAAATTCGATGATATATATAACGTGTACAATATGTAGTAGCGTAAAATATGTTAGAAATAAAAAAGAATTAAATGGAAAACACTAAATTAAAAGGAAAAATAAATTATAAACCCATAAATCACTAAACCTTTTAGTCATTGTTGGTGTAACTAACCGGGACTAAAGGCCCTTTGCCCCCACGACGCGGGCTCGTGCCACGTCGTGGCCCTTTGGTGTCGGGTCATGACGAACCGGTACTAAGGGGGTGGACCTTTAGTCCCCACCCTTTAGTGCCCGTCCCAAAACTGACATTAAAGGGTGTTACGAACCGGGACAATAGCCCTATTCTACACTAGTGACACAGAACAAGACGAAAGTCCACCGGTCAAACCCCACTGGCACCCGGTAAGAGACGTATATCGCGCAGGGTCATGGATGGCCGTGGCGTCGAAAACCGCCCCGAGAGGGCTCGCAGACTGCGTAGGCCTGCGTGGGGCCCCGATAAGGGCGACCAAATGCTCAAACACGGAGTGCACAATATTAATGTGGCACCTTCCTCACAAACCGGAAAGTCACGCAGGAAGGTTCAGGGGGTATAACGTGGCAGCCCCTCCTCATCGAGCAGACAGGGGGAGTCATGTCACTGCATGCGCTCCGACCTGGTACGGCACGCCCGCATGACCTTGCGTGATACACAACAAGAGGAAAATCACCCGGTCAAACCCCTCTAGCACCAGGTCAAAGCCGTAGACCGCGCGGGCCGAATTCCGAGTATTTTGCCGTGGCAAGGCATGGACAATGAGCTAGTTAGGAGTAAAACACAGAAGTGACAAATCCGCCGCAAATAGTAAATAACCAATCTGTCCTTGAGCCCAATTCCGAACTGACCCGTATTAACCTTTTGCTAACCTTTTTGTTTTCTTGAAACTATTTTGCTAACTTAATACTACACATCATATTAGGTAGTAAGATCTACCCAAAAAAATCTCCAAAATAAATTAGAAAAAATACAGAAAACACACGTGAGGAGCATTGTGAACGCTACAACTTGCATGCACCGTATATTATAAGCCAATCATGTGGGTCCACCTCGTACGCAAAACACGGAGAGGCGATTGAGGCGATCGCAAGGCGATCGTCGCGAGCGCTAGGGTTAGGGTTCTGCGAGCGGTGGTGGTTGGTTTCTCCGGCGACAGGGGAGGGATCGATGGCGATCATGAACGTGTGGGCTGGAGTGAAGCTATCTCTCCGGTGGAAGGCCATGGCGGAGAGGACGAAGGAAGGAGGTGCGGCGCGGCGGAGCGCCACGAAGGTGGCTGCGGCGGCGGGGTCGCCGGGACCGAAACCACATGGAACAACGACGGCAACACCGAGACAGCCGCCACAGAAGGAGACTCCTGGTGGATCGATGAGGACGCCACTGGGCCCTCACAGCAGGAACAACTCTGTATCTCCAGTAGATGGAAAAGCGGCGGCGGTCTCGCCGGGACTGTCGGCTCGGCTAGGTGGCCTGGTGCTAACGGAGAAGGAGTCCATGGGTTTTGTCTTCAAGGAATCAGAACAGGAACATGCTCGTCCGCCGAAGTGGTCGGCGATTGGAAAAGCGTTTACTCCTCGTCCGATGAACAAGCGAGCGCTAGAGATGTCGATGGCAAGGGCGTGGGGGCTGCATAGAGAAGCCCAGTTCAAGATCATCGGGAGAAATCTGTTCTCGGTGACGTTCGGAAGTGAAGGAGATTGGAGACACGCCCTAAACAACGGCCCATGGCAATTCGATTTTAATGTTCTAATACTCAAGGATTATGATGGTGTAACTAGACCGTCGGAGATGACATTCGAAACAGTGGATATGTGGGTTCGGGTTGACGATTTGCCCCTGGACAAACGCTCGAAGGCTTTTAGGGAAGCACTTGGAAATTGGCTGGGCAAGGTTGTGCGTGTGGATGTGGAGAAAGATGGCTTTGCGAAGGGCTCCGAACTGCGCTTCAGAGCTAAACTCTCTGTCTGTGAGCCGCTGGTGAGAGGGTTCTATCTTAAGAAGGATGAAAATGACCTAGGGAAAACGTGGTTTGATTTTAAGTTCGAAAAGATCCCGCACTTCTGCTTTGAGTGTGGTAGGCTTGTTCATGGCGCAGGTGGATGCACTCCGGCAGTAGAGCCAGATCAGCAGTGAGGAGAGTGGCTCAGGGCCTCGCCAGGGCATTCATTGGGACCAAAGGAGGGATCTCACCGTGCACCATCGGGAAGTGCCAATAGCTATGGAAGTGTGAGGTCTAGTGACGGAGAAAGGAACGGAAGGAAGACCGGAACTGTCCGCGATCTTCCCACCAAACGTAATTTGCAAAGGGAGTTCACTACCCCGGCTGCATCCCACACTGGTGGGGGTGGTAGGGGGGAAAAGGAGGATGTTTCTAGTCCAAATATACAGAGGCAGGGAGTGAATGCTACTCAGGAACGGGACCTACGTGATGATTTGGAACAGAGAAGGGAAAGAGTGCTTCGCTCTGAGCTGAGGCAGCGACAACAGGAGTAGCAGGCGGATATTAGAAACAAGTACAAGCAGCAGGGTCCACGTCACCGTGATGCTGCTGAAAGCTCGGACCAGTTCAGAGGGCGAGAACGCAGGCAGGGATACTATGTACGGAAACCGAGGTCTGGGTACTATACGGAGCAGTGTCCTCCTCTGAGCCCAAGACATGAATTCAAAGGAGAGAGGAAGAGGTGGCCGAAGCAGCATTGGGTGGCTAAGGGAGACGTGGACAGGCAGGTTGGTAATGATATCTTCATTTGCGAGACGAGGCAAAAAACCTCCTATGTGTTTGATCGGATCTCTGAGCAACAAGATGAAGTGGCGGACCCTGACAGGCAGGGCCGCCGGTCGCCATGAATCTTCTGGCCTGGAACTGTCAAGGCTTGGGGTTGGACTTGACAGTCGGCGAACTACGTGACCGGGTACGGTTGCACAACCCAGCGGTGGTTTTCTTAAGTGAAACGAAAAATAAATCAAGAGCCATGGACAGACTCAAATGGAGTCTGGGGTTCTCAAACGGAGTGGCGGTGGATTGTGTAGGCCGGAGTGGTGGCCTAGCTCTCTGGTGGAGGGATCATGTTCAAGTCAAGGTGAGGCCCTGGTGCCAATATTACATTGATGCGGAGGTTGAATGCGAGGGGAAACTCTGTAGGATCACTGGATTTTACGGAGAACCAAAGACAGAACTAAGAAAGAAATCTTGGGATGCGATACGATATCTGAGGGCACAGGATGATCTTCCGTGGATTTGTTTGGGTGATTTTAATGAGGCTCTGTATCAGACGGATCAGCGTGGGGGTAATCCAAGAAGTTTCTCGCAGATGGAAGACTTTCGAGGCTGCCTCGCTGACTGCGGCTTGGCGGATCTTGGATTCTCGGGCTACCCCTTCACATGGGATAACAAGCGGGATGGTCAAGATAATATTAAGGTTCGACTTGATCGGGCTGCATGCAATGATGGTTTTTTGTCCATCTTCCCGGAGACGTCGGTCGAGCACATATTGACGGAGGAGTCGGACCACCAAGCTCTCCTGGTGCATGCGATGGAGACGGCTCCGCAGCTTGGCAGGGGAGCGGACAGACCCTTTCGCTATGAGGAGGCCTGGACTCGCCACGATAAGTACGATGAGATGGTCGCGCAAGCTTGGGAAGCGGCGGGCACTGGAGAACGGGGGCTTGGTGCGGTTTGGAATAAGCTGGCTGCTATGACCGGGTCCATGCAAAGATGGGCTCGGGAGGTATTTGGCTCCATTAGGCGCCAAATAAAGATGCTCAAGGTACAGCTACTGGATGCAAAACAACGAGCTCTTACCACTGGATTCTCACTGGAGGTCCGGGAGCTAGAGGAACAGCTTAGGGAAATTTATGCCAGAGAGGAAATCTTGTATAAGCAGCGGTCTAGGGTGCGTTGGTTACGAGCAGGCGACCAGAACACACGGTATTTTCAGAACAGGGCGTCCCACAGGAAGAGGAAAAATACGGTGAAAGCTTTAAAACGAGATGATGGTTCTGTGTGTCGAGTGGATGAGGAGATGCGCAACATGGCTGCCAATTTTTATGAAAATCTCTTTACGTCGGACGGGTCCCAGGGTGTCGAAGCCGTTTTACAGAATATTGCTCAGCTCGTCATGCCTGAGATGAATGGGTCACTGTTGGCGCCTATCTCAGATGAAGAGATTGAGAAAGCTTTATTTCAGATGGGCCCAACGAAGGCGTCAGGGCCGGATGGGCTTCCAGCCCTTTTCTATCAGCGACACTGGTCGTTAGTCCGAGATGACGTTTGTCGGGCGGTTAAGGATTTTCTGTATGGGGTGGGGGCGCCCGATGCTTCTAACGCAACAGTTATTGTGATGATTCCAAAATGCAACTCGCCAGATCACCTCTCAAAGTTCATGCCTATTAGCCTTTGTAATGTCCTATACAAGATTGCAACAAAAGTTCTGGCTAATAGACTGAAAGTGATCGTGCCTATTCTTATTTCTGAGGAGCATAGTGCATTTGTTCCGGGGCGTCTGATCACGGACAATGTCCTGGTGGCTTATGAGTGCGTCCATGCTATTAGGAAGAGGAAGAGAAAGAAGGCGCTCTGTGCTGTGAAGCTAGACATGATGAAAGCATATGATAGAGTTGAATGGGCCTTCCTGCAGCGGATGTTGGAACAATTTGGGTTTGCACAGGACTAGATTAATATGATCATGCGATGTGTGCGGTTGGCCACTTTTTGTGTGAAGCTCAATGGTGGTTTATCCAGGTGCTTTTCACCTTCTCGTGGACTTAGAAAGAGTGATCCCTTATTGCCATACCTGTTCCTCTTCTGTGTTGAAGGGTTCTCCGCACTGCTCAAGAAAGCACAAGAAGAGGGTAGCATCAAAGGAGTGTCATTTGGGAGCACTGGCCCCCAAGTTACACATCTTTTGTTTGCGGATGACAGTGTGGTTTTCCTTGAAGGATCGCATGATAATATGGTTATGTTGAAAGATATTCTTGTGAGATATGAGGAGGCATCGGGCCGAAGAGTTAATTTACATAAGTCTTCTATTTTCTTTGGGAGAGGCATTCAGGAAGGGGATAAGAATGCGCTCAAAGATGCACTGGGTGTCCAGTCTGAAGCTTTGAGCGAAAGGTATTTAGGATTGCCAACACTGGTTGGACAGTCCAAGGAGGGTACTTTCAAATATGTGACAGAGAGCTCGAAGGGTAAAGTCAGTGGATGGAAGGGCCAAGGGCTTTCGAAAGCAGCGAGGGAAGTATTGATCAAGTCTGGATTACAAGCAGTACCTAACCACACCATGAGTTGTTTTCAGCTTATGAAGAAGATGTGCCGGAACCTGACCTCGATCTCTTCAAAATTCTGGTGGGCGGCAACTCATGGTGAGCGTAAGGTACACTGGATTTCTTGGCGGAAAATGTGTACATCGAAGCAGGATGGTGGAATGGGTTTTAGAAACCCCGAGGCCTTCAATCAAGCTCTGTTGGCGAAGCAAGCGTGGAGGATTCTGCAGGTGCCATCTTCTCTGTGCGCTAGAGTGCTAAAGGCATGATACTTCAGCAACGACTCAATCCTGATGGCAACCGCAACTTCGTCTGCTTCGTATACCTTTCGAAGTATTTTACATGGAAGGGATCTACTGGGGGAGGGACTTATATGGCGTATTGGGGATGGTACTTCAGTAAACATACACCATGCGAATTGGATCCCTAGAGCTGGAAGTATGCGCCCCTTGGGGCAAGTTTTCATTCCAGGTGTGACCAAGGTTTCTCACCTCCTAACAGCAGATGGCAGAAGATGGGACATAAACAAACTGCAAGACATGTTCGCTGACGATGACGTGAACGATATCAAGCAAATTGCCATTGGGGGCCCTGGTACTGAAGACTACCCGGCGTGGAATTTCACAAAGGATGGCGACTTTGCTGTCCGCTCTGCATATCACCTGTGTATGACCATGAACAATGCGAAATCCGGACAGCCGGAAGGTTCAAGTTCTGTGATGAAACATAGAGGATATTTGGCACTTTGGGCAACTTCTGCTCCGGCGAAGGCTAAGATACACATGTGGAGACTGATTCGGAATGGCCTCGCTGTGGGGGCTGAGCTTCACCGTCGAAGGATTAACCCGGTGTTTTTTGTGTAGCGTGTGGACGGGAGGAGACGGTGCTGCACCGTTTTTGGTCGTGTCAACACTCTGCACGGTTCTGGCAGCTTCTGCATTCGGAAAAGGGAGTTTCGGTGGCGACCCCACCGAGTCCGATCGACTCTCAGAGTACGTTAGCGAGCTGGCTGCTCGGGTGGCTTGCTAAAGCTTCGGATGAGGAAAAGGCGGCCATGCTCCAAGCGACGTATGGGCTATGGTTGGCACGTAATGAGGCGAGGGATGGAAGAAGGATATCACCACCACATGAGATCATGGAAACGGTAGCCACTCACATGAGGGATTGGTAGGATGCTCACGTGCGTGACCCGCATCCGGCAATGGTGCAGCCCAAGCAAAAATGGCGACCGCCGGATGGTGGATGGCTAAAGGTAAACTCTGATGGTGCAGTTTCTAAGGTGAGTAAGAACGGAGGAGGAGGAGCGGTGATCCGAGACCAAGACGGGGCATTCCGGGCGGGGCTCTGTCATTGTTTCAGAGGCGTGGACGACCCGGAAGCGGTGGAAATTCTGTCCTGCAAGAGAGCTCTTGAGGTGGCGAAGGAGATTAATGCCGAGAAGGTACACGTCGAGCTTGATTCCCAAGGAGTGGTACGGATGCTAATAAGTCACCATAAGGAGCTGTCGAGTGCTGGGCGTGGATACAGGAGATCAAGTCTCTGCTCACTTCGTTTTCCGATTTTAAGGTTACAAGGGTTCGTAGGTCTGCTAATGTTGTCGCGCATACGTTAGCGAGAGTCGGTGTCGGTGATGAACTTTGTAAGGTTTGGTTGGGGCTTCCCCCAGACTGTGTGCTTGATGTAATCTCGGATGAGATTCCGAACGCATATGATTAAATAAAGCGGCAATAGTTTCCCTAAAAAAAAACTTGCATGCACCGTGTTACGTATATACATGCTCTTTATTATCTTCTTCGTACTCACAACTTTACTGGCTTTTGCGACCTGCCAGGAGCATCCATACACGCATGCTTGTAAGAGAATCATGCATACAATACTTCTCGAGGTGTTGCAATCGAACCTGGTGTGCATCTCGATGTCACATGACAAAAAAATGTTAAGCGGAATTCACTACTTGCTGAAATTAGCCCCGACAACCATCACGTGCACTGTGTCTCGTGACCAGATTCCTGCCGTTGGAACAAAAAATAATAAGTCCCACTGCAAGTAGATTAGGACTATTTTTTTTACGGTTTAACGTACGACAGTCTTCAACAGCCGTCCGCAGTTAAAGCACTGCAACTAGCATTGGTTCGCTCCACCAAGTTCACTTCGTACTCCTCAGTCCTCACTTACTTCATTCTATTCCCCAACACCCAGCTGCAGTGCAATATTGTTTGCGAGAGAGTCGGAGCTGACCGCAGATAATGGCGGATACGGTGCTGAGCATGGCGAGGTCCATGCTGGTGGGCGCCATCAGCATCGCAGCCTCTGCCGCCGCCGCCGAGATGAGCCTCCTTATCGGCGTGCAGCAGGATATCTGGTACGTTCGCAAGCCAAGCACATACAACAGCTAGTTATAGGTTTTTTATATCATGCACGCCTGATCTTATTTTCTCGTTTATGGCGGCGCAAAATTGCGAGCATACAGGACACGAGCTAGTTGTAGTATGGACCCAAACCCTTGTTCTGAATTTCCTCTCAACCTTTTGTTTGGCAGATTCATTAAAGATGAGCTAGAAACGATGCAAGCATTTCTCATGGCTGATGAGCTAATCAAGAAGAAAGATATGCTGCTGAAGGTTTGGGCAAAGCAAGTAAGAGACTTGTCGTACAACATTGAAGACTGCCTTGACGAGTTTATGGCCCATGTGGGAAGCCAAAGCTTGTCAAGGCAGCTTATGAAGCTCAAAGATCGCCACCGGATTGCCCTCCAGATTCGCAACCTCAAGTGCAGAGTTGAGGAAGTGAGTAGCAGAAACACAAGATACTGCTTAATCAAGATGAATGCCTCTAACACCATTGAAGAGGTAGATTCCTACATTGAAGATGTTCGCAATCACTCAGCCAGCAATGTCAATGACGCAGAACTTGTGGGCTTTGAAAAGCCTAAGAAGGAGTTGATTAATCTGATTGATGCCAACACTAAAGATGGCCCTGCTAAGGTCATATGTGTAGTTGGCATGGGTGGTCTAGGCAAGACTACTCTTACAAAGAAGGCCTATGAATCTAAGCAAGATATAGGAAATAACTTTTCTTGCTGTGCTTGGATAACAGTCTCACAGTCGTTTTTCAAGTTAGAGCTGGTCCAAGATATTATCAGGCAGCTACTGGGAGTTGATTCATTGAAGAGATGCTTAAAGGAACTTGTTGGGAAGGTTCTGAAAGTAGAAGATCTCGCCAAGTACCTCAGAACAGAGCTCAGTGATAAGAGGTACTTTATTGTTCTTGATGATATGTGGAACATACATGATTGGAATTGGATTTATGGTATTACCATTCCTCATAATAATAACAAAGGTAGTCGGATAATAGTAACAACACGAGATGTTGGGTTAGCTAAGGAGTGCACTTCTGAGACACTTATCTACCACCATCAACCCCTACAAATGAGTGATGCCATAGATCTGCTACTCAGAAAGAGTAGAAAAAGATGGGAAGACATGCAAAAAGATAAGAACATAGTTAAACAGCTAGTTAAGAAGTGTGGTCGAGTACCTCTGGCCATACTCACAATTGGGGGCATCCTTAGCACTAAAAAAGTAGTCGAGTGGAGACAATTTTATAATCAGCTTCCATCAGAGCTTGAGAACAACCCAAGCCTCGAGGCAGTGAGGAGGATGGTGACCCTAAGCTATAACCACTTGCCATCTCATCTTAAGCCATGCTTTCTTTATCTAAGCATCTTCCCCGAGGACTTCGTAATCCAAATAAGATGTCTGGTAGAAAGATGGATAGCAGAGGGTTTGGTTAAAGGTAGGGTGGGTTTGAGAATTGAGGATGTCGGTAAAGGCTATGTTATTGAGTTAATCAACCGAAACATGATTCAGCCCTCAAGAGTGAACATAGAAGGAAGTATTAAGAGCTGTCGAGTGCATGATATCATGCGTGATGTCATGGTCTCAATTTCTAGAGAGGAAAAATTTGTTTCCTTGATGAGAAATGATATAACCAATAAAGTAGGGGAGAAGGCCCGCCACATAGCATACCATGGTAGCAAGTGTTCAAAGATGCACATGGATCAGAGTCATGTCCGATCATTAAGTGTCTTTGGTGAGAGACCCGTGAAGCCACCAACTTCACTTTGTTCATCCCAGTTGAAGATGCTAAGGGTTTTGGATCTGCAGAATGCACAGTTTGTACTTACACAAAAGGATATCAACAACATCTGGTTGTTGCACCACTTGAAGTATGTGAATATTCGGTGTCCAGGATATCCAAAATTTCATGCACTTCCAAGATCAATTGGAAAACAGAAGGGCTTGCAAGTTTTGGACTTAAGAGACACTCGAATCACAACAATACCAACCGATATCAGTAAACTCCAAAATCTCCGTAGCCTCCGTTGTAGTAAAAGCAGCTACCGCAATTTTCGTCCATATCGTAAATATTTTCCTCGACTTATGAAGAATGGAAGATATTCATTTCACGAGACAAAAGGTGTGAAGGTGCCAAGAGGCATTGGTAATTTAAATGAGTTGGACATACTTGAGGTTGTGGACCTCAGACGAACTAGTTGCAAAGCAATTGAAGAGCTCGGAGAGCTTATACAGCTAACAAAATTGAGTGTGACAATAAAAAAGGTTACAAACAAAAAATGCAAAGTATTTTGTGCAGCCCTCCAGAAGCGGTTTTCACTTCGCTCTCTGAGTCTTGATTCTATTAGTAAAGTTGAAGTGGGTACACTTAAGTGGCTGGATCGTATTACCTCCCCACCTGCACTCTTGAGTACCTTCAGATTGCGTGGACATCTCGGAAAGATGCCAAGCTGGTTTGGTAATCTTATGCACTTAGCGAAGATTTACTTAGAGGCAAGTGAACTAGAGGAAGGTCAGCCCACGGAAATACTAGGAGCACTGCCCAGCCTCATGCTCCTTCATCTTGATTACAAATCTTATGTCGGGGAGAAACTAGTGTTCACAGAGGAAGCATTCCCAAATCTCAGAAGACTATATGTTTCCGGGTTGTGGAATGTGAAGGAGGTGAAGTTTGAGGAGGGATCCTCGCCCCAGATGGAAAGGATAGAAATCTGGAATATCAGGAGTGGCGCTCAGATTGTTGGTGTCAAGCACCTTCCAATTATCAGGGAGATCAAATTTGGAAAAACATATGTACATTCGCCCAAAGTAGTAGCTGATAAGCTGCAAGAGGAAGTGAGCGCGCACCCCAATCACCCCCTGCTGCTACTGGAGTAGCAGATGAAGCCCGAGGAAGTGGAGTGTGGTGACTGGTGCTGTTGCTGTTCATCCATTGTGGCAGCGGCGCCTCGGAAGTAATTGCCAGCAACCAATGGCAGGTGAGTAGCTAGTCCTGCATGTCACCTAATTTCAACTAGTACTTCGTTTCAACCAGAAGCTATGGGCTAATACATTATACATCACGCATGATATCCTCCTGGCTGAAGGTGTATAATGGCAAGAGCGAAGACTCGTGTTGGTGCTTCCTTTCAAGTTAGAGGCTATTGTTCTTCCTCCGGCTCTCCTTCATTTCCAGCTTAGGGCAATGCCTTGTGATGCTACGCTGGTACGTATCAAATCTCTCTTTCTGTTCATTTGATTTTATCCGGTTTGGGTTTCTCACGGCGTTTCTCTATCCCTAGCAGGAGGTGTTGCTCATTACCACTGGTTGTTGTTGATGATGATGACATGATCCTCCATCTCCTTGCCAGTTGCACCTTTTGTGCTACTCTACTTCGTATCTATTGTCGCCATCTTCTAAGGTCTAACTTCGAAGGCCATGCATGTTGGCACCACCCAAACCTCGTTCGATTTGTTTGATTCCATCTGATTTATTGCAATGTTTGTCGGGGTTTTGTACACACCTACTGTTTGTCTGAGTATCTATATTCTGTAAGAGGTTAGATGTTGCAACTACAGAATTTGAAATTGAACAGGATTACGTTTAAATGGACACTTGATTACCTGCAGTTGGTTGCATGCTCGTCCCAAATTCTGGTTCAGTGTAATTACCTGCTAACCTGCAGTTGGTTGCTTGCTTGTCCCAAACTCTAGTTCACATAATGTCGTTAGTCCCATTGCTACTTACCTGTTGGACATGCAAGGACAACCTTTTAGTGTCAAGTTTTTCAAGCTGCAGCATAAAAGTGGTTGGTTTTGCTTTAATATCCATGGACTTCTTCTACTTCTTAAGATTTCATTTTGATTTTTTTATGACTTCTTATAATCCATTTCATAGCAGAAAAATGTATACGGTTTGTCTGCTATAGATAAACACCTCCCTCGGTGTTCATTATCTGCACTCAAAGACTTTATCCCAGGTTACGCTGAGACCTACAGATTCGCCGTTCTGGAAAGGGCTTATGAGGGTCAAAGTCGCTTTCTTTAACAGAACGAAATGTATTGTCGGTAATGGTGCTAATACGCGATTCTGGGAGGATACGTGGCTTGGTGACGCGCCTTTGGCTTCACAATATCCGACTCTCTATCGTGTTGTTCAGCGTCGGGAGGCTCTCGTTGCCACGGTTATGCAGTCTATCCCTCTCAATATTCAGTTTAGGAGGGTGCTTGTGGGGGCTCGATGGGAAGCATGGCTTCACTTGGTCCGTAGACTGATGGAAGTTCAGCTAACTCCTCAGCCCGACCAGATAAGTTGGAAGCTAACTAGATCTGGGGTGTTCACGGTTAAATCGATGTACATTGATATCATTAATTCTACTGTGATCCCTAGTTCCAAAGAGGTTTGGAAAGTTAAGGTACCTTTGAATATTAAAGTGTTTATGTGGTTTGTGCATAAACAAGTTATTCTTACAAAGGATAATCTGGTTAAGCGTAACTGGACAGGATCTACTAGGTGTAGTTTCTGTGATCGGGATGAGACTATCAAGCATTTATTTTTTGACTGTCCGTTGGCACGAGGGTTATGGCGATCCGTGCAAATCGCTTTTAATATTACTCCTCCGCGATCGGTTAACACGTTATTTGGGGTGTGGCTTGTTGGAATTGAGTCCGAAACAGCCGACACACATACGTAGGAGTATGCGCGTTGCTATGGGCAATTTGGAATTGCAGAAATGATTTGGTTTTTAATAGAACAACAAATACTCATTTTTTGCAGGTGATATTCCGAGCTACAGCTATGATCCGTACGTGGTCCTTACTCACTCCGACGGAGGCCAGGGAGCGTTTGGTTATTGGATCTGTCCGGTGGGAGACGGTAGCGCGGGATATCTTCAACCGGTTTGGATGGCGATTATGTAATAGGATAGGTTTTTAGTTTACCTATCTGTTTCTATGCCAGCCGGTGGAGGCTTTTGGGGCTTATGTTTTACAGTTGATGTTCTAGGTGAGCTACATACTGCGTTTTTGTTTGTGTATTGTAAGACCTTGTGAGACCTTGTTTACTTTCTAATAAAAGTGGTCGTATGCATCGATCTGATGCAGAGGCCGGGGAATCCCCCTTTTCTAAAAAAAAAAAAAGATATCTTGAAATTTAGGAACAACGACTGGAGCAACACTGCTTGCTAGCTAAGACTTGAGCATGGAGCTTCTCAATCTGAAGTGAACAAACATCCTAACAATCGTTTGCTACCAAGGACGCTGAATGATTTCCAGTCTAATTGGAAGCCGTTGGATCTTTTTCTCATCCAGGAGAGTGTTCTCGGTGTGTCAACAGTCCAAGTGCCTCTGAAACATGCACCATGATGCGATCATCTTGATAACAGCTGGTTAGTTCACAAAATCAAATCCGGCTTTTGTAGTTATCTTGTCACGTAGTATTCATATACTTACATTTTCTCATGATGTTTTCAGCTTGGGAACACATCATACATTTGCTGATGAAATAAGCTAATGCATGCTCCGCATATGCATTTCAGCCGGGGAGAAAACGTGGAAAAATGCAATGGAAGTACTAGAGGTCTGCATCGTCTAACATTCTTGTATCTCAGTGTATAGTTGTATATGCTAGGGAGAGATTAGTGTCCACATTGTGGTAGCATTTCGAAATATCAGAAATCTCGATATTTAGGTGTTAAACAACGTGTTAGTCAGGTCCATAGGAGCGCGCCAGCGCACCGGTTCGGTTGAGTCAGGTCTGCCTTAGATAGATTGAGGTTGTTAGAGTATATAGTTGTAATCTTTTCATCTCTATCTTATCTCTTTCGTCCTTGATCTCCAAGATGTAATCTCAACTGAATTGTATGCTTATCAGGGATACGCCCCTGCCTATATTAACACGAAACCGTCGCCTCGAGAGAGGTACGATGTTCTCCGCTTCTTCACATTAGGAGAGGAGCTGAAGAAACTGGCCCTGATGATAGTTGAGCAGGGTGCTTGAGAAGGACACTGAATGTTCTGAAGTGTGAACTGTGATCACACTAATAACTGGTCAGTTCATCTACAGCTCCTTTTCATATTCTCATGTTGGATTTTCCATATAATTATGTTTCTTGGTAGCATTTTCAGTTTACGAACATGCATCAGCTGTTGATATCTACTAATTAATTAATGCGATGTGTATGCATTTCAGCTGGGGAGAAAACGTGGAAAATGCAATGGACTACACCAGACGAGATGTTTCTGCTACTTAAGCTGCATATACTTACTGTTATGCTGCAACGGTCACCACTTTCAGCCATCCAAGTTCTCTACTAAGTGGTGGCCTCTGATATGGTGCAATGTGAAGCTGAGAGGGATCTCAACATTGCTCCACTGCGAATGGAAGAGGAACACATTGTTCTCAGGGCTTTAGTGTAATGGAGGGGAGTAGGAAGTTGGAACCGTTGGCCCAGATGAAAAATCGCTTCTGACCAACCTGATCAGAACACCTGCAATTTTGAAAGGGGACTTACTTTGTTTTCTAGTACTCTGTTTTTCCAGACATGTTTAGTTCCTCTTTGTTACGTTGCTGCCACTATGATTGTGCTTGTGTGTAATCAAAGAATGAGGATTAAAAATGCTGTTATCCAAGTTCCGCAAATTTAAGAATCTGTTTGAGTTCTCTTCACTCCGGAACGTCAACGAACCCTTGACTCCATGGAGTCGTCAGTGCGGAGGGGAGCAGTCCGGTAGTACAAAGTCAACCCGCTATAGCCCGCTATAGTCCGGTAGTACAAACTGTTTTAAATAGCCCGCTATAACACGCTATAGCGTTTACAAAAGGTTTTGCGCTAAGAGATTTTGGTCCAAACAAACGGACAAATATTTTAAATAGCGCGCTATAGCTCCGCTATAGCACGCTATAGCATTTGGAAGAGGTTTGCCGCCAGTGGCGGAGCCAGAACTTTTGTGGAGCTTGGGCAAGTTGAGCCTAAGTGTAAAAGGGCAGCCCGGTGCATGTAGAGTCCTGTCACTTTGAGTCTTTTGTACGTTGTATTTTCCTACATTTCTGCAAGAGGTTGTTTTCCGGACTTGAAGTGTATAATCTAAAAATAAAAAGTCGGGTATCCGGATACGCAACATATAATATAGCACTAAATTTTTGAACCAGAAATCCACATTAATAATGAAGGGAATGTATAAATATAATAGTCACACAAAATGTAATTTTAAAGTGAACTAATATATAATATATCAATATCCATTTCATAGACTAAACAAAGTTAAGACTTGACAACAAAAGATATATAGCAAGCCTTGCATAGAGGCAAACTCGCTATGTCACCAACAGAAGTAAAGCTATTCATACCAGATGTTATTGTGCAATTTCTTCCACCACAGTAGAAATCATCTCTCACTTGTTCATTTTTGCCAAAAGAAAGACATATAACCAGCCTTGCATCTTCCAATTTCCAATCTATATCTTTCATTGGGTAAGTAAGGGGAAGTTGACAAAGTTCTAGAAGGCACTACAAGATAAAAAATGGATATGTAATTAAAATAAATTTAGTTGTGAGATGTGAATATATTCGAAATAGAAAGCTTGCAAGAAAATAGATGGTCAAATGGAATATATCGACAATGCGCTATAGAAAAATCACGAGGCAAATGCCCTTTCCAAGACTACATTGCAGTAAATGTTCAAATAATATCCTTATCATCGACTGGCTTGAATGACTCCCGCTTAGTGTAACATATCATCAAGTCATTAAACCATTCATTATTGATCTTGCTAAGTAGTTTATTCTTAATAATATTCATTGTTGAAAAAGCTCTCCCACCAGATGCCGTTGACACCGGCAATATTTAGTTTCTGGTTAACCAAACGAAAATAGTGAAATAATTCTTTCTCTTTACCAGCAGAAAGACCACAAACAGCACATCAAGAAAAAAATGCATTCTATGAGTATGAAGAAACCAGAAGGTATAAAAATATTGCATGAATACCATGTGCTGCAAGATGAATATGCTAGTTCTCCTATAGATTAATCGTCCTGAAAATAAATACTTATAAATGAGAAAAATCATATGAGGTTCAAAAACTTTCTGAGGACATGCCCCAGCTAGTGATCAACACAGAGTAATCTGTTTTCTCTTCTCTTCTTCAAGATTGGACACATGGTCAGTGATATGAGTTGCCTTCCAATTAATTCTGAAAGAATAATTCATTCCCTAGCCCAGACCCACTATTCCCTAGCCGGCTAACCGTAATTTCGGTGGAGGATTCTTAGTTTCCTACCGGAGGATGGCCCAAGCCGAATGAGAGGAAGGAGGTGTTGAGGGACGTGTACTCAAGTAGACTGCCTGGCTGGCTGGGCGCCTGGCGTGATGGCGTCCGCTCGCCGCCGGCCGTGCGCCTCGCCGTCTAGGGTTAGCCTGTTAGGCCAGCCGCCAGTCCCTGCGCTTGCCGCCTGGGAGAAACGAGGGAGTCAGGGAGTTCGTGCGATCGATCGAATTCATGATACAGAAATTGTTTCGGCCTGGGCAGCTCGGCTGCAGGCTGTTGTTGGGTCGTGAACAGCACGCACCTGTGAGAAAAGAAGGCCCAAAAGTTTTTTTGCGCGGGTAAAGCAAGCTACGGTACGTATTTAGCCCTTCATTAATTCGGTCGATCGCTCTTGTCGTAGACCAGCGAGCCCGGGCAATTGCCCAGGGTCGCTAGGCGGTGGCTCCGCCACTGTTTGCCGCTAAGATGCTTAGCGCGCTATTTAAAACTATTGTTAAGATTTAGTTAATTAGTTTAATTAAAGGGAAATCCCAGCTTTTCCAAACCGATGTGCGGTTTCTCCCCCGATGGGTCACGTCCTAATGTAACGGACGCGTCCTTTTAATCTTGCCTCTTGTAAGCGTTGCGACTGTGCGACGTGTCCCTTCCGGACATATAAATATGTACATCATTGCAGTCAATCAACAGCGATCATTACTGTTCATCGCACTATTTCTTTACACGTTATCACGCACTTCTCTCCAGCGAGAGCGATAGGCCACACAGGAACTCGCCGGAGAAGAAAAACGAACTTCAAGAAATAATACAATGGAGGAGGAAATGTGTTTAGTGGATAGTGGATCTACTAACACGATACTTAGGGAGATGAAGTATTTCCAAACACTCAAGAAGAGTAATGGAAGTGTCATGACAATTGCTGGTCGAGACACGGTAATTGTTGGTTCTGGTCAAGCTACAATTACACTCCCTATGGGTACTAAATTGGTAATCCCGGATGCTCTACTGTATCCAGATTCTACTCGTACCTTGCTGAGTTTTAAAGATATCCATAAAATGGTTTCCATGTGAAACTAATGAAGAGAGTGGGACTGAATGCCTACTCATAACTCAGCAAAAGGGATTTCGAAAGGAAGTCCTTGAGAATTTGCCTTCTCTATCTTCTGGGTTGTATTATACATACATTAAACCAGAGACGCATTTGGCGTACAAGATAATTTTTCAGAATCTTGATAAGTTCAAGATTTGGCATGGTCGCCTGGGTCATCCTGCTATTGGGATGATGAGAAAAATTATTGATGGTTCTGTTGGACACAACATAACGGATAGAAAGTTCCCAAAATCATCGGATTTTGTATGCACAGCATGTGCAACTGGGAAATTGATCACAAGGCCATCTTATGTGAAAATAAAGGATGAGCCGCTTAATTTTCTTGAACGCATTCAAGGAGATATTTGTGGTCCAATACAACCGTTATCTGGACCATTCAGATATTTCATGGTCCTAATTGATGCATCAACGAGATGGTCAAATGTGTGTCTACTGTCAACAAGGAACCATGCTTTTGCAAAGCTAATTGCTCAGATTATTAAATTGAGAGCAAATCATCCTGAGCATAGGATAAAAACCATCAGAATGGATAATGCTGCGGAATTTAGTTCACGAGCATTTAATGATTACTGCCTAGCTTTGGGCATTTCTGTGGAGCACTCAGTACCTTATGTACATACCCAGAATGGTCTTGCGGAATCACTTATTAAGAGGATCAAGTTGATAGCAAGACCGCTCCTGCAGAATAGTAATCTTCCAGCTTCATGTTGGGGTCATGCAGTTTTACATGCTGCAGAATTGATACAAATTCGACCAACTGCATATCATACGGTCTCCCCGTTGCAGTTAGTACGTGGAAACCAGCCAAGTATTTCCCATCTGCGGCAATTCGGTTGCGCGGTATATGTACCGATCTCACCACCGCAGCGTACATCAATGGGCCCTCATAGACGAATGGGGATCTATGTGGGGTACAATTCTCCGTCAATCATTAAGTACCTGGAACCCTTGACAGGGGATTTGTTTACAGCCCGGTACGCTGATTGCATTTTTGATGAGGACAATTTCCCGGCATTAGGGGGAGAGAATAACCACAAAGAATGCCGAGAAATAGATTGGGATGTGAAAGGCATCCAGTCCTTAGATCCACGTACGAATGAGTCTGAACTGGAGGTTCAGAAGATTATAAATTTGCAAAATATTGCAAATAATCTGCCAGATGCATTTACTGATTATAAAGGTGTCACAAAATCAAATGTTCCCGCTATGAATGTGCCAGAGAGAGTGGATGTGACCCATAGATCTACTCAGCCACCTAAGAGGGGGAGGAATCTGGACACAAAGGACAAGGCTTTGCAAAAGCGTCCAAGGGGAATGAGGAATCCTCAAAAGGTAAATGCAAGTCAACAAGATGTTGATATTCAACCTAGGGTTGAAGGACACCTGAAGGATGTTGGACATCCAGAACCCAACACGAGTGTGCACACAAATTTTGGTGTTGGGACATCGGAAGACCTTGATCCAATTGTTGAGGGAAATCACGAAGGATCAAAAGGTATTGATGAGATATCCATTAATTATATTGATTCAGGAGAATCATACAATAGAAAGACTACAGTTGTCGACACTTATTTCGCCTCTAGAATTGCAGAAGGCCTTGATTTGGATCGAGAACCTAAGTCCATGGCAGAGTGCATGAAGCGCCAGACTGGTCCAAATGGAAGGCAGCAATTGAGGACTAATTGCGCCGCTCATAAAAAGAGGGGTATTCACTGCAGTAATACCCACTCCTCAGCATGTGTTCCCTGTGGGAGCAAAATGGGTTTTAGTTCATAAGAGGAACGAGAAAAATGAGGTGGTGAGATATAAGGCGAGGCTTGTAGCACAGGGGTTCACGCAGAGACCCGGCATCGATTATGATGAAACATATTCTCCTGTTATGAGTGGAACAACGTTCCGATATTTAATATCACTGGCAGTGAAAATGAATTTGTCTATCCAACTGATGGATGTTGTGACTGCATATTTATATGGGTCACTGGATTCGGATATTTATATGAAAGTTCCTGAGGGAATGAAGCTTCCGAATCCAAAGGCTAATCGCAACATGTATTGCGTAAAGCTTCAGAAGTCATTATATGGCTTGAAGCAGTCGGGAAGAATGTGGTATAACCGACTGAGTATATTCCTTCTTCAGAAGGGTTACTCAAACAACAGTGATTGCCCATGTGTGTTTATTAAGAAATCTAAGAATGGATTTTGCATTATTTCTGTGTATGTGGATGATCTGAATATCATTGGGACTACACAAGAAATACATGAGGCAAGTAATCATCTTAAGACGGAGTTTGAGATGAAAGATCTGGGTAAGACTAAATTTTGTTTGGGCTTACAACTTGAACATCTTCCTTCAGGAATACTTGTTCATCAGTCTGCTTATATCCAAAAGATTCTTGAGAAATTTAATATGGATAAAGCATATCCATCGAAAACACCAATGGTTGTTAGATCTCTTGATAGAGATAAAGACCCATTTAGACCTAAGGGTGATGATGAAGAGGTATTAGGGCCTGAGTTTCCTTACCTCAGTGCTATTGGAGCACTAATGTATCTAGCAAACTGCACCAGGCCTGATATATCATTTGCAGTAAATTTATTGGCTAGATTCAGTGCATCACCAACAAAGAGGCACTGGGTTGGTGTGAAGAACATTTTCAGATATCTTCAAGGCACCAAAGATCTTGGTTTGTTCTATCAGAAAAATCAAGATAAGACCATGGTGGATATTGTGATGCTGGATACCTATCGGATCCCCATAATGCCAGATCACAGACTGGTTTTGTCTTCTTGAGTGGAGGTACGGCCTTTTCTTGGAAGTCGACAAAACAAACTCTGGTGGC
Organism: Aegilops longissima; assembly: GCA_021605205.1. Taxonomy (NCBI): domain Eukaryota; kingdom Viridiplantae; phylum Streptophyta; class Magnoliopsida; order Poales; family Poaceae; genus Aegilops; species Aegilops longissima. The sequence goes on along the minus strand of JAHIAM010006715.1, from coordinate 36,301 downwards.
TACATCCACGAATCATTCTGAAATTATTGCTTTGTTTGAAGCATCATGTGAATGTGCATGGCTTCGCAGAATGATTAACTTTATTGAAAGTTCAAGTGGGATTGGATCATTGGAATCACCCACTATTATCTATGAAGATAATGCTGCATGTATTACACAGATGCAAACAGGTTATATAAAGAGTAATATTACAAAGCATATTTCTCCTAAGTTATTTTATCCCCATGAGTTACAGCAGACTGGGGAGATAAATATTTTGCAAACGAAGTCATGTGATAATCTTGCTGATTTGTTTACAAAATCATTACCAAGTTCTTTATTTGTGAAGTACATCAATGGAATTGGTATGAAACGACTTCGGGATTTGCAAAGTTCAGGGGGAGTGTCTCCCTGAATGATAATCTGTTTGTGATCCTCCGATCTTTGATATTGCACTCTTTTCCTTTATAAGTTTTCCTAAATGGTTTCTTATGGAAGGTTTTTTAATGAGGCAATAGTAATGCAGGCATTGTGATATGTCAGTTTCTCCTTATTTTCCCACTGGGTTTTTGGAAGGAGTTTTTGACGGCATATTGTATATATCTCCTCATATTTTTCCTACAGGGTTTTTTGGAGGAGACTGATCATGATGATGATGTTGATGGTGATGATGATGTTTACAAGAATAAAGAAAGCAGGGATTAGGGGGAGTGTTAAGATTTAGTTAATTAGTTTAATTAAAGGGAAATCCCAGCTTTTCCAAACCGATGTGCGGTTTCTCCCCCGATGGGTCACGTCCTAATGTAACGGACGCGTCCTTTTAATCTTGCCTCTTGTAAGCGTTGCGACTGTGCGACGTGTCCCTTCCGGACATATAAATATGTACATCATTGCAGTCAATCAACAGCGATCATTACTGTTCATCGCACTATTTCTTTACAACTATAACGAGAATACAGAGTTACTCTGTTTCTAGTACTCTTTTTTCTTTACGATGATTAATTGCTCTGAAAATCTTGCTACCATTACCACTATGTCTGTCCTTGTTTGTAAATGAAGAATGATGATTGCAACTGTTGCTATCCATTTTCCGCAAAATTTGAGTCGGTGAAATAATGCGCCTACTATATATGCAATTAAAGTTGCAATTGTCATCGGGTTTCGCTTTGCCAATTACAGTTTGCCGACAAAAGGCCACATGGAGGCATTCAAAAGCACAGGTTTATTTTTGGAGCCCCATGTTTTCCCATTTCAACTGGAAATAGTTTCAAGAGCCTGCGAGCTAAATTGAGCAATCAGCAGACTGACTGTGATAAAGATCAGGGCGGAACACCGATGACTTCATCGATGAACACATGCTTGCATCCACCTTCGAGATAAGCAGGTAGATAGAAACCGGCTGTATCTTTCATGTCCGAACAGATAAGCCATTAATTTCGGGAAGGGTAAGAAATATGTTGAGGTAGTGCATATATTTGGATCTTCAAGAGCATGTTCCTGGGAGTTGGTGGCGGGACATTAGAAGCCACAGAGAAGCCATGAGGAAAGGAAACAGGGCAAAATTGCAAGCAATCACAACAGTTATGCCAAGTTGCTGAATAGGTCAGCACTGTCGTTCTGTCATGCATTTTGCTTATATATGCAGCTTGTCATCAAACGGAGGTATGTTCATCGATTAATATGCAAAGTGAACAAAGATAACGAATGGGATCCCTCCGGCGAGCGGAAGGCATACTAAAACATGGATAAACATATATATATATATATATATATATATATATATATATATATATATATATATATATATATATATATATATATATATATATATGAATAACCAACTTAATATCTCGAATTCAGATATGGTGCTCAAGGATGAGCCCAACAGGCCACCTGGGTTCATTTTCTCATGAAATCTGTCAAAAATGTACACATTCGGCTCTTCTCACGTGTTTTTTCATGTTTTCCCTAAAAATTGAAGTACGTACTGAATTTGATCAGACAAAGGATCACTTGGCATCCTAATCTGATTGTGGCAGTTACTCCAGCTATCCTGCACCGAGGGCTGTAGTCAGAGCTGACGGTTCCAAACATATTTGATATGGTAGTTGGCGGTGGGAAAAGGTGGCTGCCCCTCCCTCCCATGTAGATGCTGTTGTGGAAGTCGACGCAGTTTGGGGAGAGTTAAGCGAGTAGCCTGTCTTGGTGTACTCTTCTCTTTTTGCAAAAATGAGATGGTACTTCATATTAGCTTCCCTCATCGGTTGTATTTCAAACCCTCTCTCCTCTTAGACAAAGACACGCACCTCTTGCGCTCTTTTTGAGAGAAAATGCTGAATTATTTCATCCTTATCCGAATAACATGTTTTTTGCTAACAATTCAATTACACTTTGTGTTTTGCTAAGACCTAGCTTCATGGGTAGGCGGTAGAATAAGATCGTTAGCTTAGCTAGCAGCCCGTGTTAGTTTCTATAGCCACCAGTACTACTCCCTCCGTTCAGAATTAGTTGTCGCAGAAATGAATGTATCTAGATGTATTTTAGTTCTAGATACATCCATTTCCAAGACAAGTAATTCCAAACGGAGGGAGTATTATATAATTAAGCACGCGTCGTTTTGCCGCCCGCCGCATGCCTGTGATATCTGCCTATGATACATGCATCATAGTGACATATGGCCAATTATTTATCTGGGTGCTGAGAGCTGCATTTGAACAACCAGAATTTGAAAGAAAGACTTGACTTGATGCATGCTGAGGCCAATGGAGCGCATAGTGCTACCTATGATGCCTGTGTGAAACTGAAGGAGATTCCAATACCGCTAGTGTACAAACCGCACGCCGTTCTCTGTTATAGATACGACACTAGTATTGTTAATAGGAACTTAACGTGTGGTTACTTATTTGGATAGTTGCATTTCAACAATCTGAATACAAAAAGACAGCTAGGCTGAAGGCATTAATGATCAACCGAGTAAGATTTAGGAACTCTGGCCATGGGAGTTGGATACTGCTTGTCAACTAGGTGCTCAACATACTCCAACTCCCACCTTCAGAAATCACAAGTGACCTATCCAAACCACAGACGAATGTGGTGAAAAAATATTCAATCTTTGGATTCAGAACATAACCCAAATCACATTAAGAATGTAAATCGAACAGCAAAACTTACCCCTTGCTTCTGGCACTTGTAGAAGACCCATCCGTCGTGCTTCTCTGTGGTGGAGATGTACATGCGCACCTTCTCCTTGCAGGTCGGGCAGCGGGCCAGCGGCAGCGCCAGCGCACGGCGGCGAACAGCAGCGGAGGAGGAGCTGGCGGCAGACATGAGCACCAGAGAGCAAGGAACTACCCTCCTCGGCGGCGGCGGCGAGGTGAGGCGGAAGAGAGCGACGGGAGGGACGGAGGGAGGCGGAGCAGAGCGACGGGAGGGGAGCGGCGCAAGGGATTTGACGGGGCGGCGCAATGAGAGCGACGGGTTAGGGATTTGAGGATGGGGAATTTTGCACTTTTACAAAAAGACCCTCCATGCAAGATTGGCCGAATCGACACGAACAACGTGGCAGTCAACAGTTGGTCAAACCCACCGCCTACACACCGTGTACGTGCTACAGTGACCGTATTTTCACGTCACATCGTATTCAGTGACCGTATCGAGCGTATTCCTAAGTTCAGTGACTGTATCGTGCTTCAGTTGCAACTAATAAAGTGACCGTGAGTGTATTTATCTCTATCTGGTATGTACGCATGCATCCATTTACATGCTAACTCTTTCAAGTTGTTACATAGATCAACTTACTAATACCAAATCTATGATATATATATAGGTTTTGTCACGCATGTTTCAGATCTGATTCTCATTGTTTGATTTTTTTTTCCCGTTATTCATGGATGCCGCAAACTTTCTCATGCATTGTGGCGCGCATGCCACCAGCTACACAATGAAAATAGTGGTTGTTTTGAATCCCAATTTAATTTCATTGACAGGTTCATCAAAGACGAGCTAAATACGATGCAGGCATTCTTGGCAGCCGCTGAAGCAACGAAGAACAGAGACCTGCTGAAGGTGTGGGCAGAGCAAGTAAGGGACCTGTCCTACAATATAGAAGATTGCCTTGATGAATTTATGGTCCATGCGAGGAGCCAAAGCCTAACAAAACGGCCGATGAAGCTCAAAGATCGTCGTCGGATTGCTATCCAAATTCGCAACCTGAAAACAAGAGTTGAAGAAGTGAGCAGTAGGAATGCACGCTACAACTTGATCAAGACAGAGTCCTCAATGGCCAGTGACAAGGAGGTTTCTTACGTAGAAGATGTACGTAATCATTCAGCAAGCAACACTAATGAAGCAGAACTTGTGGGATTTACCAAGCCTAGGGAGGAGTTGATTAAGCTGATGGATGTCAACACAAGAGATGGTGATGCCAAAGTTATATGTGTTGTTGGCATGGGTGGTTTAGGCAAGACTACTCTTGCAAGAAAAACTTATGAAAGTAAGGAAGATATTGTGAAGAATTTTTCCTGCTGTGCATGGATCACAGTGTCACAGTCATTTTTCAAGATAGAAATGCTCAAGGATATGATTAGGCAACTTCTGGGTGGAGATTCACTGCAGAACTTGTTGAAAGAACTTGAAGGGAAGGTGGTGCAAGTAAAGGATCTCGCCGAGTACCTCAATCGAGAGATTAAGGATAAGAGGTACCTTATTATTCTTGATGACTTGTGGACCATAGATGCATGGAGGTGGATTAAAGAAATTGTTTTTCCTAATAGCAACTAGAAAGGTAGTAGGATAATAGTGACAACACGTGATGTTGGCTTGGCAAAGGAATGTACTCTTGAATCCCTTATCTACCACCTTAAAACCTTAGAGGTAGTCCAGGCCACAAATTTGCTACTAAAAAAGAGTAGGAAAACATATGAAGACATGGACAAAGATGAAAACTTCAAGAGCATAGTTGAAAAACTAGTTAAAAAGTGTGGTTGTTTACCACTGGCCATACTCACAATTGGAGGGATCCTTGCCACTAAAAAAGTTGTAGAGTGGGAGCACATCTATAATTAACTCCCGTCTGAGCTTGAGAGTAACCCCAGCCTTGAAGCAATGAAGATGGTGGTTACTTTGAGTTACAACAACTTGCCATCTCATCTTAAGCCATGTTTCTTATACCTAAGCATCTTTCCTGAGGATTCGGAAATCAAGATGAGGCGTCTAGTAGAAAGATGGATTGCCGAGGGGTTGATTAGGGGTGGGACTGGGGTGAACATTGAGGATGTGGCAAAAGGTTATTTCAATGAGTTAATCAACCAAAGCATGCTTCAAGCATCTAGGGTGAACATAGAAGGAGTTGTGAAGAGCTGTCGAGTCCATGATATTGTGCGTGATGTCATTATCTCAGTTTCTAGAGATGAAAATGGTATGAAATTCTGTTCTAAGCAATTTAAGAATTATTGCAAGTCTGAAGGCATTGTTAGACATTACACCGTTCCTTATACTCCTCAAAAAAACGGTGTTGCTGAGTGTATGAACATGACCATTATTTCCAGAGCCCGTTGCGTGTTGTCCAATGCAGGTTTGCATAGGCGTTTTTGGGCTGAGGCCGCTTCCACTGCTTGTTATCTCATTAACCATTCACCATCTATTGCTCTTAATAAGAAAACTCCAATTGAGGTATGGTCTGGTTTACCTGCTGATTATTCACAATTGAGAGTTTTTTTTTGCACTGCTTATGCTCATGTTGATAATGGAAAATTGAAGCCTAGGGCTGTTAAGTGCATCTTTCTTGGTTATAAGTCTGGTGTTAAAGGTTTTAAAATTTGTGGAATCCTGAAACCCAGAAGGTTGTTATTAGCAGAAACGTTATCTTTAATGAATCTGCTATGTTACATGATGTTCTATCTACTAATGTTCCTGTTGAGAGTGAACAGCAGCCTACTATTCAACAGTCTACTGTTCAGGTGGAGCATGTTATTGAAACAGGTGATACATCTGGTAATGAAATTGTTGATGCACATGATGAACCCGTCGTTAATTATGATCATGTGACTCACACTCCAAATCAGCCTATTGTTCCACCCAGTTGGAATCTTACACGTGGCAGGTTAATTGAAGAGTGCAATATTGTTTCTTTTGCTTTATCTGTTGCAGAAGAAATTAAAGGTAATGCTGAGCCTTCTTCATAATCCGAGGCTATTATTTCTGGTGATAGTAATAAGTGGATGACCGCTATGCATGATGAGATGGAATCACTTGAAAAGAATGGCACCTGGGATTTGGTAAGATTACCTAGAGAGAAGAAACATATTCGTTGCAAGTGGGGTTTCAAGAGGAAAGAAGGTGTTTCTTCTAATGATGAGACAAGATATAAAGCAAGGTTGGTTGCTAAAGGTTATAGCCAGATTCCAGGTATTGACTATAACGAAGTCTTTTCTCCTGTTGTGAATCATAGCTCTATTCGCACTTTACTTAGTATTGTTGCCATGCATGATCTTGAGCTTGAACAATTGGATGTTAAAAATGCATTCTTACATAAAGAATTAGAAGAGGATATTTATATGGAACAACCTGAAGGTTTTTTTATTCCTGGAAAAGAAAAGTTTGTCTGTAAGTTAAAGAAATCTCTTTATGGATTGAAGCAATCCCCGAGACAGTGGTACAAGAGATTTGACACCTTTATGCTCTCTCAAGGTTTCAAAAGGTCTAATTATGATAGTTGTGTTTATTTGAAAACTGTCAACGGTTCAACTATTTATTTGCTCCTTTATGTTGATGATATGCTAATTGCTGCAAAGAGTATGTCAGAGATTAATGAACTAAAGAAGCAATTGAGTAATGAATTTGAGATGAAGGATTTGGGTGCAGCAAAGAAAATTCTTGGCATGGAAATATCCAGAGATAGACCGTCTGGAAAAGTATATCTAAGTCAGAAGGGATGTATTGATAAAGTTCTTCGTCATTTTAATATGCATAATGCCAAGCCGGTGAGTACACCGTTAGCTGCACACTTCAAATTGTCATCAGCTTTATGTCCTAAGTCAGATGCAGATATTGAGTACATGTCTAGAGTTCCCTATTCAAGTGCAGTTGGTTCACTTATGTATGCCATGGTTTGTTCTCGTCCGGATTTATCATACGCGTTGAGTGTTGTCAGTAGATACATGACTAATCCTGGAAAAGAGCATTGGAAAGCAGTTCAGTGGATTTTCAGATACCTGCGTGGTAGTTCTAATGCTTATTTACAGTTTGGGAAAACTGGAGATGGACTTGTTGGTTTTGTTGATTCTGATTTTGTTGGCGATTTGGATAAGAGAAGATCACTCACAGGTTATGTTTTCACCATTGGTGGTTGTGCTGTGAGTTGGAGAGCAACTTTGCAGTCTATTGTGGCATGTTCCACTACTGATGCCGAGTATATGGCTATTTCTGAGGCATGCAAAGAAGCTATCTGGTTGAGAGGTTTGTACACTGAGGTCTGTGGAGATTCATCTTGGCCTACCATATTTTCTGACAGTCAAAGTGCCATATATCTTACAAAGAATCTAATGTATCATGAGAGGACAAAGCACACTGACGTCAGATTTCATTATATTCGAGATGTTGTTGCTGAAGGCAATTTGAAGGTATGCGAGATAAGTACTCATGATAGTCCTGCTGATATGATGACAAAGCCAGTTCCGACCAATAAGTTTGAGCTTTGCTCAGGCTTAGTTGGTATTTCTCAGTAGTCCTATGGACTTTGACGCACAAGGTGTTTATACTGATTTGGATAGAGTTATTCACTTTCTTCGACTACTGGAGGGAATTTGGATCAAGGTGGAGATTGTTAAATTATGATCTAAATTCTAGTACCGTATTGGACTAGACGTAGTACATACGGTGTGAGCCTTTTGCGTTGGTACCGACGCGTACGAGTACAACTCGTTTACTTGTCCTACAAGGACTCCTATGTGTTGCCCCGCATATATACTCCATGTAGTCGCACCTAAGACGGTCTGTCGTCTCGTGTCCTCCATCATAGTGATTGCGCCTTCGTGCGTCCGTGGTTTTCTCCCGCAAGGATTTCCACGTAAAAATCCGTGTTTCTTTATCTAGTTTATTTCTCGTTATTATCTAACATATTTGGTCATCCTCTAAAGTCTTGCCCTTTCATTCATCGGTTGAGACGGAGCCAAGTATCAGGGAAAATAGCTAACTGAGAGTGCTAATTACACAGACATAAGAAGGAACTTGTATATTTAGTCAGTGTTGTGAAGTCTTGCCCTTTCATCCATTGGTCGGAACGGATCCAAGGTCTAACTATGCTTACAAACTTATCAATTCCAACTTAAGAATAAGACAAGAACGAACTTGCCAAGCACCAAGCATATAGATCCATGTACAAGTTTTTTCAACCGGCGACTCAGATATGATCAATTGACGAACAGCAGCCGATCAGACATGAGAGTTCAGACAACATCTGACCTTACCCGCCACTGTGTATATCTGAAATCATGTATGATTAAGTTGAGTGCTACAATTATGGTTTGAGCAATTCATCATGTACCATTACCCTTTCTTTATGATGGTTAATTAACTAATACCAATGGTTACAGTTGACTGTATAAAACAGAAAGACTTGAGCGGAGAACTCACTTAGTCATTGCTGATTAAGATGGGGTGGGTCGATAAAATAATAAACAAGACCCGGCCAGCCTGCTGGTGTCTCCATTGATCGAGTCTTCCTTTCGAAATTCAGGTGGACTGTAACGATCATGATGTTAGCTATAGCTTGCTAGCAATGGCAATAATTGATCTGCAAATGAAAAAACTAATGTATATTACCAATTAATTAACGCCCACGGGACATCTTTTAGTATCTGCTTGTTCAGATGTCATCCAGCGACTCACTTGATATTTCTTAGAGTATAAGATGCTTATAAGCTTTTCTAGATGAAAGGATGCGCTAACGTCTAAGCTCATGGGGCAGTTGTATGTACAGTTCGTGGTGGGTGGGTCGATAAAAACATAAACAAGACCCACCACTGTGTATATCTAAATCATGTATGATCAAGTTGAGCGCTCCAAGTATTAATTGGGGGTTTGGTTTGAGCAATGGATGTCCCGTCACCTTTTTTTGTAATGGTTAATTAACTAAGTAATACCAATAGATGGTTGAAGTGGACTGTATGAAATATGAAGACTTGAGCATAGAACACACTTGGATTGTTGGATTTTTCCTACACCTGTAAAGTTTGGATTGTTGGATTTTTCCTACACTTGGTTGCAAACTAATTAACGTTCTCCTCCGTTGTACCTGTGACTTTTTGAGACCATTCTTCAGCGATGCAAACTTGCAGAGTGATTAAAGTGGATTTCTAAGAAGACACTCTTGGGAAAGAGACAACGCTTGTCACTATGGTGATGGTGAGCCCACATATTCTCGGGTACACACTTGGTAAATCAGACTTTCAGAGTTGAGACTTGAGAGTGCTAATTACACAGAGACATAAGAAGGAACTTGTATATTTTGTCAGTCTTGTGAAATCTTGCCCTTTCATCCATTGGTTGAAACGGATCCAAGGTCTAACTATGCTTACAAAGTTATCAATTCAAACTTGAGTGTAGAAAAGAACGGATATGCCAAGCCCCAAACAAATAGATCCAAGTCTTATTCACTCTTTACATGGGTTTGTCATCCTTCGAGTCAGATAAGATCAAGTGACGAACATGCGGCCTATCATACCCACCGTATGTATATATCTAGATCATGTATTGATATATTGTGTGCTACAATTATTGAGGGTTTGGATTGAGCAATGCATCATTTACGATTATGCATTATTTATGATGGTTAATTAACTAATACCAATAAAATTAAGATACATACCACCCCGCCCCCCGGGTAATGGAGGGCCGCGGCTTCGTCCCCCAACCTAGGCCACCCACTAGTGCAGAACCGGGCTTTAGCGCCGGTTCGTAAGGGCTTTTACTGCCGGTTCTACAACCGGCACTAAAGAGTGGAGACTAAACGCCCCCCCCCCCTCTTTACTACCGGTTCGACACGAACCGGCGCTAAAGTGCCACCACGTGGCACGGACCAGGGTCGGGTGCTGGTAGACCATTAGTACCGCTTGGTAACACCAACCGGTACTAAATGTCTGGGGGGGGGGGGGTTGGTTTTATTTTCCATTAATTTTGTGTTTTCCATTTAATTCTTTTTTGTTTGTTGGTATTTTATGATACTACAAATTGTACACGTTATGCATATATATAAATAGATTTTCTCGTACGTAGAACCATATATATATATATATATATATATATATATATATATATATATATCATCGAATGTCTCACAACCAACACCATTAATTATTCACACATACACATGTATATACATATACAATTTCTCCTACATGTTGCCTTGGTGCCTTCGGAGCACGATTACAAGTGGTTCATGGGGGCGGTAGCGGGTAATAGTATTCTCCGTTGGGATCTATGACTTAGTCGAGCAAAAATCCCGCTATTTCCTCTTGAAGTGCTAGTATGCGCTCCGCTGGTAGGAGCTGCTCAGGCACCTCTCTGAACTGTTAAGAAGGAGATCAATATGCATGTGTATTAGTTGTGTGACTAGATATCGATAATGGTGGGAATAGTGTTCTGACAAACGTACCCAGTCCTGTCTTTGAGATCTGTTCCTTTCGGACGCCATCATGCGAATGTTCTCGCAAACGTAGAATGCACACAGATCATTCCCCTGCGCCTGCTTCAGGGCCTTTACGAGAATGGAATTGAATTAGATAATGATTAATCAAGCATGATAATTAGTTAATGGTATTGAAACAAGAATTAAAGAGATGGTAGCTAGCTAGCTAGCTAGTACTACTTAATTATTTACCTTTGGTCGATACCAAAACAGCTTTTTTGCCCATTTGCCTGGAGTCACCTTGATGAACTTTGCCCAAGCCCTGCCCGCCGGCAAAGAAAATTAATAAAGGAATTATTAAATAGTTCATTTCAGAAAATGACGAACTAAATAGGCCGAGATATAGTTAATAATGATTGAAATTACCTGTTGACTATCCCCTTCACGATGGTGTAGTCTTTTTCTTCTTTCAATAGTGAGTCCAGTACTTCAACTGTTCCTTTGTCAACTTTAATGTCTAACAAAATCCAGTGGAAACTGCATGCACACACGTTTGCATGTCTTAATTAAGCGGGCATGTGCATAACACTAATCAACTACCGTAAACCCTATACACTTAATTATTAACATCTGGCTAGCTAGTAAGCAAAAACAGAATTTATAGTACAAGACAGTGTGACTCACGGGAAGTTGTAAGGAAGTAGTATATCTTTATTGGTATTTAGGCGCTTGAAGAACTCCAGCATGCTTTCCTCTAAACTTACTCGACAAGTTGGAAGATTCCATGTGTACTCATTAATGGTATTTGGGTCTAATGAACCCAATGCCATAGCGTCCAGATTTTTTCATTTCATACATCTTCATCCTGCATATAATACCACTGAAAAGAATATATAGTGAGGATAATTACATGTAATGATTGATCAAAATGATCACTATAGCGAGCTTGAGACTTAAATTACAGAAAAAATCACTTACAGACAATAGCAACTGACGATAGATTTCACATGGAAGTAATGCTACTCCTTGACATTCACCATGAGGGACTCTCGATTGGAAATCTTGGTAATGTTCATGTACCATTGATGGAATTCATACATTCTCCTTGGGAGGTTCTTGACCTTGTCTGGCTCGACCAAAGGTTGGCCCCGGACATATTTCCGTTTTGTTTCCTCCTCTCTAAGCGGAGACATGGGCTCGATTTCGAGGAGTTGTCCAACAGAGATCTTGAGCATTTCAGCCTCCATTATATGTTCCTCTGTTATTACCATATCACCCAGCTGGGGAACGTTAACGGTTTGCCCACAATAATGTTGGGCGCGCGTACTCCTCTCATGTGTTGTTGGCACAACAAGCGGGGGGTCGATTGCACCGCCAGTTCTCCCAGCTGGGGAACGGTTTTCCCGCATTTTTTGCCAGCTGATTGTTGGCTCGAGCTCGAGCTCACTTCCTTCTGTAGTCGTGCTCGATGTGACTTCCTGATTTGGCGCTCATAGTCTAGGTCAACAGGCTTGGGAGCTGGTGCTCTAGCCATACGAATGATATGGTCAATCTTTTCCTCAGACACTTTCTCCTTTGGCGGCGGTGCCGGTTTCGGTCCAAAATGGGCGTCCACTTGAGCCTGCACTATGGATGTGTTTTGCTCCTTGGTCATGTCGTAAGACCTCTGAGGAAGAGGAGTAAGGCTTGGACCATATTTATATCGCGTGTCTCCGCCTGTACTTCCTGAACTACCTCGACTCGTACCGCTACGCACCATAGCTGCGGCGTGTCTCTTCTGCGATTGCTGAGACGGCGGAGACGACTGACGTGGCTGAGTTGGAGCAGGAGGAGTGGCCTGACGCTGTGCCGGACTTGAAGCAGGAGGTGTGGCCTGACACGGTGTCGGACTTGAAACCGGAGGAGTGGCCTGACGATGTGCCGGAATTGAAGCAGGAGTCTTCTCACGCGTTCGGGGACTTGGAGGAGGTGGCGGACTTCGAGGAGGAGTCGGCTCACGCGTTCGTGGACTTGGAGGAGCGGGAGTCTGCTGACTCGGTGGCGGACTTCGAGGAGGAGTGGGCAGACGACGCGGTGTCGGTGGACTTCGAAAGATGATGCAATCCTTTCTCCATAGGATGATACGATGCATGGCCCCTCCCAGTGTGCGCTTGTCTTCACCTCCAGGAATGTCAAGCTATAGCCCCGAATATGGGTCCACCACTTCATCAACCAAGACACGAGCATAGCCCTCTAGAATCGGGGTGCAATGGAAGGTTGCTTCGGGGGTAATTGTAAAAGCAACGCCGTCCACCACCTTCATGGATATGTTCTTCATTTTGGAGTGTAGCTCACAATTAGTGTTCTCTATGATGTCATCCACAGGGTATATATTCAGCAGTGTATCGACCGGGGTAGAACCAACGCTGCTTCTCGGCATGGATGGGACGGTGCTATCCAATGTTGAATGATCATCCGCTTGCTGCCGCTGCTGGAATTTGAGTGCCAAGTCCGCGTGCCTTGCTTCTAGGCCTTGAAGGCGTTCTGCGTCTTGCTTCCTCTGCTCCTCCTCCAGCTTTCGCTTCTTCTCCTCCTCCATCTTCTTTCTTGCACGGGACCTGTAGTCTTCGTTCCATTCCGAAAAGCCCTCATACCAGGGAATAACGCCCTTGCCTCGTGTTCTTCCCGGGTGTTCAGGATTTCCCAGGGCGCACGTAAGCTCATCGTTCTCTCTGTTGGGCGTGAACACCCCCGTTCGAGCTTCTTCTATTGTGTCAAGTATCTTTTGTTCGTCTCCTTTTAGATTTGCCTTCTGCGAAACCAGGCCTGTCTTCGGGTCCAACGCCCCAATGCGCATAGAACCAAGTTCTGCACCTGGGGGGCCAGCTCCTAGTAACCAGAGTGACCCCTGTATCCTCCATCTCTTGCTCAGACTTATCCCACTTACGCATTCCCACCGCGTAGCCACCTGGACCCAGCCTATGGAACCGCGTCTATTTTGCGGCATTGGCCTTGTTTTTATCGACCGTTCCTTAGATACTTCTGATTCCTTGAATTTCACGAAATCGGCCCAGTGTTCTCTTTGCTTCTCCAGTGTTCCCGTGAATTCTGGAGTCTTCCTTTCTGCAGCGAGGTAGTTGGCCCATACAATTTTCTTGTGGGTGTTGAATGCAATTGCCATCTTCTTAAGAGCAGCGCCCTTGACTTTCTCCACATCTGCTTCAGTGAAATAATCTAGTAGGGTGAAATGTTCCATCAGAGATTCCCAAAGGTTTTTTTTTGCTCTGTCATCGACCCAAGTAACACCTGGACGTTTAGTTTTTGGCTCTTTCCATTCTTGAATGGAGATCGGGAGTTGGTCCTTCACAAGAACTCCGCACTGACGAGTCCACTTGTTCGCAATGTTCTTAGGCATGAGGGGTTCGTCACTAGGTTTGACGGAGTCGATGTTGTACTTTACACCCTCCTTCAACTTTTTGCCCAGGCCTCGCTTTGTCCTGCTGTCTATAGAAGCAGATTTGCTCGAACCGGAGGGCTGAAAGAAGAAAGACCGATTCGTTAATATATCTTCAAATAAAAAAACATGTGATGATCACCAGATGCCTTCTTATATAAATATACCTCGTCGGTAGTCTTTGTTATTTGAAGATCAGCATTGTCTGTGTCATCATAAACATTGTCTCTGTCATCATAATCATAATCATAGTTCATGACTTCATCAGCTCGGTCGTCGAGATCGAATATATTTTTATCACCCTCAACCGTATTGTTCAGATATTGGGAGCCGTCATCTGCTTCATTCAGATCATCTAGCCTGCGAGGGCTGCGTATGATGTCGAACAATTCCTCTTCTCTCTCTCTGCCAGTATTGTCCGCCATAGCTTTTACTTAACTAATACAGAAGAAATATAAAACAATTTAGTATTCAAATTACAATCATGGATGCAATCAATAAGGAAAAACTGAATCATATAGTAAATAATATATGCATCGTCTCGATTAATATATAATCTCGAATACATCATCGTCTCGAATAATATATATAATCTTGAATACATCGTCTCGAATATTATATATCGAATACATCACTAGCTAGGTACCTAATAAAGATCGAGTACTATAGAAGAATCTAGGCCACTCGCGGTTCCTGGGGCGCGGGCGGTGGAAACCCAAAGAGAAGGAACCATCACAAGATCATATCTCCGGTCATCTGCCCAAAGAACCCGCCAAGTATTGGAGAACTTGACGTCCATAGCAGCCATGTAGCGATGGATGTGCTCATCCTCCTCCCTGACACGGCGACGCACCACCTCCGGCGGGGCCGGCTCCCTCTACACCGAATGTGGCCCACGCGAATGCCACCAAAGGAGATCAGGATCGACGACGGGACCCGAGGCCGGGTTCCTCACCAAGCGACGCGCCCCTCCAGGTAGCACCTCCTAGTGCCAGCCCGGCGGAGCCCAGTCCTGGACATGGGTCCTCTGAAGCAGGACGTCGTCGCGAACGGGTCGACGACGAGGATGCGGGCCGGACATATCGTCGAGAACAAATACTATATGCCCGCAAAAATTAATATTTTTTAAATGATTGGATTGTGATAACTAAAATTCTATATGCAAATTCTAACAATTTGACATTAATCTAATTCATCTGACTAAAATTAATTCTAAAATTTCTAACATTTCTGATTATATAACAAACATTTTTATAAATATTTCTATAACTAAAAAACAGAAAAAATTATAACATTTCTATATAACTAACATTTCTAATATTTCTATAACTAAAAAACAGAAAAATTTCTATAACTAAAATTTATAACAAATAAACTAATATGTGTGTGTGTGTGTGTGTGTGGACATGGCGGCCGGGGCATTAGCTCACCGGCGAGGATACGACGGGGTGGCAACGACGGGGCGACGGGACAGGGCGGCGACGACGGGGCGGGGCGCGGCGACGGGGACGACGGGGACGGGGACGGCCGGGGCGGCGACGGCGACATGGGCGGTGACAAGGGGTGGGGACGGCCGGGGCCGCTACGGCGTCGAGCGAGGCAGGCGGCGTGTCGTCGACGGAGGAGGAAGAAACAGAGGGAAACTGAATTTTTTTTCAAGTGTTGTATATATAGGATGGACCTTTAGTATCGGTTGGTGGCACCAACCGGTACTAAAGGTCTGTTTTGGCCAGGCCAAGCGGCAGGAAGCGCCCCCCTTTAGTACCGGGTCGTGGCACCAACCGGTACTAAAGACCCCCCCCCCTCTTTAGTACCGGTTGCAGCCACCACCCGGTACTAAACGGGTGCGCTGGCGCAGGTGCCGTGCGGCAAGTTTAGTCCCACCTCGCTAGCCGAGGGGCGTCCGCACTGGTTTATAAGCCCCAGTGCGCTAGCTCTCTCGAGCTCCTCTCCAAAGCAGGCCTACTGGGCCTACATGTTCTCTGTTGCCCTGTTGGCCTACTGGGCCTTTGCGGGCCTGCATCCTGGTCCAACAAAACATTGTGTTTCTAGTCGTATGAAGGCCGCTCTGGCCCAGTAGGTGGGCTTTTTTATTTTCTTAATTTTTTTGCTTTGTTTATTTTTGTTTTATTTATTTCTGAGTAGTTTTCTTCTGTATTTAGAGTTTATTTGTGAATATTTTTGCTTTAGGTACAAAAAGTTACAAACATTCTGTTAGTGCCAGTAGTTTTCAAATTTGAATAGTTTAAATTTTGAATTATTTGAAATTTGTGTGAATCACTAGTTTGTGAATAACTTAACTTTGAAAATAGATTTTTCAGTGATTCTTTTTTCTTATGTTTAATATTAGTGTGTTTTATCATTATATTCAATTTGGTAATGCTTAGGTTATTTAAAAAATGAAATGCCTTTGTAACAGATGAGTTTTCGTCCGAAACCCTGATACTTCGAAAGAGATAGTCCATTTTATACACGAAGTGCATCCAGTTTTTGCCGTAACCCTCTCTACTTTTTTGCACATGCTATGTGGGTGAAATTATGATACCATGCCAACTTTCAACCTTTTCTGAGTTTATTTGAAATGCCTTTCAATTTCAGGGTCATTTAGCTGAAAAAATCAGTAAATGCATGAAAGAATTTGTTTGCACATAAAATTTCTTCGCTTCAAATGCCAAAACACATAACTACCCTAACTATTACAGAGATTCCTCCTGGGTGTGAAACACAGAAGAAAGTGATGATAGTGAAGCCGATCACATCCCAGATCTTTGGGTGTGAAACTTTTTCTTCGCGGTGTCCCTTTGCGCCAGAGCCATGGAAAATCTTCATCATTTAACTAGATGCTCGGGTCAATATTCACTGTGAATGGAGCAATTTCATCAAACTTTTCATAATCTTCTGACATGTCTGTCTTGTCATCCACTCCCACGATGTTTCTTTTCCCTGAAAAAACTATGTGGCGCTTTGGCTCGTCGTATGATCCATTCGCTTCCTTATCTTTTCTTTTTCTCGGCCTGGTAGACATGTCTTTCACATAAAAAACCTGCGCCACATCATTGGTTAGGACGAATGGTTCATCTGCATACGCAAGATTGTTGAGATCCACTGTTGTCATTCCGTATTGCGGGTCTTCCGTTACCCCGCCTCGTGTCATATTGACCCATTTGCACCGAAACCAAGGGACCTTCGAACCACCTCCATAGTTAAGTTCCCGTATGTCCTCTATGTAACCATAATATGTTTCCTTTCCCGTGTTGGTTGTTGCATCAAAGCAGACACCACTGTTTTGGTTGGTGCTCCTCTTATCTTAGGCGATCGTGTAAAATGTATTCCCATTTATCTGGTACCCTTTGTAATTCATTATATTCGAAGATGGTAACTGGGACAGCGAGTACATGTCATCTTCAATATCGCCATCATGCATGGCACGTTTCTGCAACCAACCAGCGAAAGTTCTGATTTGTTCACGTGTAATCCGGTCGTCAAACTTCTCTGGGTGTTTGGAGTGTAGAAAATTCTTGTGTTCCTCCATATACGGAGCCACCAAGGAGGAATTCTGTAGAACTGTGTAGTGTGCTTTAGTGAGATAATGTCCGTCCATACATATTATTTGATCCCCTCCTAGCGTGCCTTTTCCATCTAGTCTGCCCTTATGTCGTGATTCAGGAACACCAATCGGCTTAAGGTCAGGAATAAAGTCAATACAAAACTCAATGACCTCCTCATTTTCATGGCCCTTCGAGATGCTTCCTTCCGGCCTAGCGCGGTTATGAACATATTTCTTCAAGACTCCCATGAACCTCTCAAAGGGGAACATATTGTGTACAAATACATGACCCAAAACATTAATCTCTTCGCAAAGGTGAACTAGGACGTGCATCATGATGTTGAAGAAGGATGGTGGGAGCACCAACTCGAAACTGACAAGACATTGCACCAAATCATTCTGTAATCTTGGTATGATTTCTGGATCGATTACCTTCTGAGAGATTGAATTGAGGAATGCACATAGCTTCACAATGGCTAATCGAACTTTTTCCGGTAGAA
This sequence comes from Aegilops longissima, assembly GCA_021605205.1. NCBI lineage: Eukaryota > Viridiplantae > Streptophyta > Magnoliopsida > Poales > Poaceae > Aegilops > Aegilops longissima. The sequence goes on along the minus strand of JAHIAM010006715.1, from coordinate 18,218 downwards.
GCCCCCTCAATGCAACCGGAAGCAGTTGCGTCATAATCACGTGGCAGTCATGAGACTTTAGGTTATGGAACTTTTTCTCTGCCATATTTATTATTCCCTTTATATTCGACGAGAAGCCAGACGGTACCTTCATGCTGAGCAGGCATTCAAAGAAGATTTCCTTCTCTTCTTTGGTAAGAGCATAGCTGGCCTGACCCTGATGTATGCCGTCTTTTCCGTGCATACGTTGCTGGTTCTCCCGTGCCTCTGGTGTATCTTTTGTCTTCCCATACACGCCCAAGAAGCCAAGCAGGGTCACGCAAAGATTCTTCGTCACGTGCATCGCGTCGATTGCGGAGCGGACCTCTAGGTCTTTCCAATATGGCAGGTCCCAAAATATAGATTTCTTCTTGCACATGGGTGGGCCGTCAGCGTCCTTCGGAACAGGTTGTCCGCCAGGACCCTTTCCAAAGATTACCTTCAAATCCTTGACCATATCATGTAGATCAGCACCAGTACGGTGGCGAGGCTTCGTCCGGTGATCCGCCTCACCTTTGAAATGCTTGCCTTTCTTTCTTATGGTATGCCTGCTCGGAAGAAATCGACGATGTCCCAGGTACACAATCTTCCAACAACTATCCAAATATATACTGTCGGTATCATCCAAACAGTGCATGCATCCGTGGTATCCCTTGTTTGTCTGTCCTGAAAGGTTACTGAGAGCAGGCCAATCATTGATGGTCACGAACAGCAACGCCTTTAGGTCAAATTCTTCCTGTCCGTGCTCATCCCACGCACGTACACCTGTTCCATTCCGCAGCTGTAATAGTTCTTCAACTAATGGCCTTAGGTAAACATCAATGTCGTTGCCGGGTTGCTTAGGGCCTTGGATGAGCACTCGCATCATAATGAACTTTCGCTTCATGCACAACCAAGGAGGAAAATTATACAAATATAGAGTCACAGGCCAAGTGTTATGGTTGCTGCTCTGCTCCCCAAAAGGATTAATGCCATCTCCGCTTAGACCAAACCACACGTTCCTTGGGTCACCTGCAAACTCCTCCCTGTACTTTCTATCGATTTTTCTCCACTGCGAACCGTCAGCGAGTACTCTCAACTTTCCGTCTTTCTTACGGTCTTCTCCGTACACCGTGATCGCTTTCGTGATGCTCTTTGTTTTGGAACAACGCTTCAACCGTGGTATTATAGGAGCATACCACATCACCTTGGCAGGAATCTTCTTCCGGGCGCCGCCGACATCACCAGGGTCATCGCGACTGATCTTATAATGCAATGCACCGCATACCGGGCAAGCGTTCAAATCCTCGTACTCACCGCGGTAGAGGATGCAGTCATTAGGGCATGCATGTATCTTCTGCACCTCTAACCCTAGAGGGCAGACAGCCTTCTTTGCTTCATACGTACTCTCGGGAAATTCGTTGTTGTTCGGAAGAATATTCTTTATCATTACCAGCAACTTTCCAAATCCCTTGTCAGATACACCATTCTCTGCCTTCATTGCAGCAATTCCAGTGTGGTGCCCAACTTTTTTTGTCAGTTTCACAATTCGGGTACAACAATTTGTTGTGATCCTCTAACATGCGCTGCAACTTCTTCTTCTCCAAATCATTTGCGCAGTTTCTCTTTGCATCGGCAATGGCCCGACCTAGATCATCAGCAGGCTCATCTAATGCCTCTTCTTCAGCTTCTTCCCGCATTGCCAGCTCAGCTTCTTCCATGTTTGTTGTATCATCATATTCAGAGAACCCATGGCCAGGATAGCTGTCATCGTCCTCTTCTTCTTCATTGTCTTCCATCATAACCCCTCTTTCTCCGTGCTTGGTCCAAACATTGTAGTGGGGCATGAAACCGGACTCAAATAGGTGGACGTGAATGGTTCTTGACGCAGCGTAATTGTGACCATTCTTACAGCCCGCACATGGACAAGGCATAAAACCATCCACCCGCTTGTTTGCCTCAGCGGCAAGCAGAAAAGTATGCACGCCATTAATGAACTCGGGAGAGCATCGGTCATCATACATCCATTGTCGGCTCATCTTCATTACACAACACCGAATAGACCAAATTAAAACAAGTTCATACATAAAGTTCATATACAACACTTAATTAAATGCAACATACAAATAACTCTCTAGCTAAAGAATTTAAATGCAACAAAATATGCGATCAAGATCGCAACTAAGGTAACAATTGATCCAACAGCATAATGATACCAAGCCACACTATCAATGGCATATTTTCTAATCTTTCTAATCTTCAACCGCATTTTCTCCATCTTGATCTTGTGATCATCGACGATATCGGCAACATGCAACTCCAATTCAATCTTCTCCCCCTCAATTCTTTTCAATTTTTCTTTCAAATACTCGTTTTCTCTTTCAACTAAATTTAACCTATCGACAATACACTACTAGAAAAAGGGCTATAGATGGGATTGACACTAATGGCGCACCAGACAAGTGGTGCGCCATTAGTATATACTAATGGCGCACCACCTTCTGATGCGCCATTAGAGTTGAAACTACTAATGGTGCACCTGGCACACGGTGCACCATTAGTATCAATTTTTTTTTGAACTAGTGCACCTGTCCAAACATACTAATGGCGCATCCACAGGCAGTGCGCCATTACTAGTTGTAACTAGTAATGGCGCACCTGCCAGAGAATGCGCCACTAATGTTGTTTTTTTTTATTATTTTTATTCCTTTTTTTGCAAAACTACTAATGGCGCACTCGCACGCGGTGCGCCATTACTAGTTTAAACTAGTAATGGCGCACCGTGGTGTAGTGCGCCATTAGTATGTTTTTTTTTTGCAAAACTACTAATGGCGCACCACCAGGGGGTGCGCCATTAGTAACCTGGATTACTAATGGCGCATTTGTGGTTGGTGCGCCATTAGTAAGTGGGCAGCAACAAGATATTTTGGACAGCCTCTCCTCCCACACTCACTTTCTCCCCACTTCATTCTCTCCACCGCCTCCTCCTTGTCTCGGGTGCCTCCACTTTTTCACCTCATTTCCACCATAAATTCATTCAAATTAAGTGGTTAATTTACCTTGTTTTGCTAGGTAAGTAAGGGCGGAAGCTATATTTATGTTGTTCTCCCTACAACAATGTGCACATGCACTTTTTATGGCCTAGCTAGATCTATGTATCTTCGTGGTGTTGTATATGTTTGTGGTTTTGCATATGTGTTTGTGTTTGGAGGTGTACCGATATTTGAAATGCGATAGTTGCCAATATTTTGCCGGAATGTTGATTCATTTCCGCTTCAAGAGAATTTTGGCATTAAGCATTCTTTTGGTCCTATTTTTAGGGAAGTCATGCCAAATTTTTCTTGGTTCTAAAATATCGCTTTTGCTCTACCCGCAGGCGACCATGGTCCGCACGATGACCGAAGGCATCGTGAATAGGTTTTTGAGGTCCGCAAAGGCCGAGATGCTTCAAAAGAACGAGACGGAGATAAGATGTCCGTGTCGAAGATGCAAGCTGAATAGCCTTATTGCGGACCCGGATTCCGGGCAGGTGCGGGACCACCTGCTCTTGCGTGGTTTCATGGATGGCTATCGGTGGCAAGGTGATGAAGATGACTACGAAGTCGCCCATGGGGCCGGGCAAGAAATGAGGAAGGGCAGCAAGACAACCACCGCTGCTCGGGCGGGCGAGAAGACGAAGAATCCCTGTGAGATGATCACGACGGTGATGTTGTACACAGTCATCATGTAGAAGAAGATGCAGGACATGATGATGATGTGGCGGAGCAGCACGAAGATGGACCATCGATGGGCTGGGTGCAGGACCTCATATTCAAGAGCTGCTTCTCAAGCGCACGGATAACGCAAGAGCTGCCGCCCGAGAGGAAGCCAAGATGGATCAACTTGAGTTAGACGCGTTACTCCATTGTATGAAGGATGCAGGCCCGAGGATACCCGCCGAAAGTAACGCCATGGCTCGAGATGAAGGTAAAACACAAAATGACCGACGATGCTTCGACGAGAACATGTCATTCGCACGAACGCCTTCCCAAGGGGAACAAGTGCCCACCAGTTTGGAGGAGGCGAAGAAAATCGTGTGTCCTCTGGATTTACCGCACGTGAACTACCATGTGTGCATGAACAATTGCATCATTTATCGGGATGAGCACGCGGAGTCTACCATATGGCCGGTGTGCGGTGTCACTCGCTACAAGAAGAGGAAGAAAGCTCCTCGAAAAGTGGTGTGGTACTTTCCGATCACTCCTCGTCTGCAGCGGTATTTCATGGACCCTAAGGTAGCAAAGCTCCTGCGCTGGCACGCGGATAGGGAGGAGAAGAAGCGAAGATGACGAAATGATCCGGAGATAGATAAAAAGACAAGATGCTGAGTCACCCTAAGGATGCGAGCCAGTGGCAAGCGTTGAACTTCAATACCCAGAATTTGGGAACGATAGAAGGAACATCGTGCTGGGCGCGAGCACCGATGGAGTCAATCCGCTTGGCAGCCGAGAAGCACACATAGCACCTGGCCTGTGTTCGTGTGGATGTACAACCTTCCCCTGGTTGTGCATGAAGAGGAAGTACATTCACATGAGTATGCTAATTGAAGGGCCAAACAACCAGGAACGACATCAATTTGTATCTGGGCTGCTGAAAGAGGAGATTGACACGCTGTGGAAAACGCCAGCCAATACGTGGGGCGCCGCAGAAAGAATATTTCCCTATGAGAGCCGCACTGCTCACGACGGTGCACGACTATCTCGGTTACGGATATCTTGCGGGGCAGGTAGTCCACAGATTTTCTGGATGCGTAAGGTGCATGGATGACACAACGTATCGCCAGCTAGATAGAGATCTTGGGTCTTCGAAAACCGTGTTCATGGGACATCGAAGGTGGCTTCGCGACGATGACCTGTGGAGGAAACGCAAGGATCTGTTCGATGGTGAAACCGAACCCCGAAAACGCCCGTGTACGAGGAGCGGCGAGGAAATAGACAAGCTGTTGAAAAATTGGAAAGACTGCCCACTGCCGGGAAAGAAGCAAAAGGCGCCAGAGCCGCTGCTGAAGGTATGGAAAACGAGGTCTGTTTTCTGGGACTTGCCGTACTGGAAGATCCACCGTGTGCCTCACAGCCTTGATGTCATGCATATCACGAAGAACGTGTGCGAGAGTCTGCTTGGTACCCTGCTCAACATGCCAGAGAGGACCAAAGATGGGCCGAAAGCAAGGGCAGACTTGAAATCAATGGGCATCAGGCAGGAGCTTCACGCTATATATGATGATGATGATGATGATGATGATGATGATGATGATGATGATGATGATGAGGCGAAGCAGGAAACAGAAAGTCGTCGCAAAGGCAAAAAGGCCAAGAAGACCGGAAATGACTACCCTCCCGCGTGCTTCACTCTAAGTCAGGAGGAGATCGAGCAGTTTTTCACCTGCCTCCTAGGAGTAAAACTTCCTTACGGTTACGCGGGGAAGATAAGCAGATACCTAGACCCAGCGGCAGAAGTTCAGCGGATGAAATGTCACGACTATCACGCGTCGATGACGCAGATACTTCCAGCTTGCAATCCATGGGATCATGGACGCGCACGTCCTGTGGAAACGCTATTTGGCCTATGCAACTTCTTCGACGCCATCTCTCGAAGTCGATTGGCGGAGGCAACTCGAAGGCTACAGAAGAGATCGTGGTGATACTATGCGAGCTTGAGATGTACTTCCCCCGCATTCTTCGACGTTATGTTGCATCTGTTGGTCCATATAGTGGAGGATATCATCCAACTCGGGCCGACGCTCCTGCATAGCATGATGCCGCTCAAAGGATGAATGGTGTTATCAAAGGATACGTCGCAACATGTCACGCCCGAGAGGAAGCATAGCCAGGGCTTTCAATCAAGAGTGCATCTCCTACTCGCACTAATTATCTAGGCATCGAGAACCCGCTGGTCTGCCGTCAACAGCACCTCGGCAGGCTCGCTGGATGGGGTCACCGTGAGGATCGCCGCAAATGCATGTCGACTTCGAGGGTCGACTCGCCGACTTTGAAAGAGCAAACCTAGTCGCGCTACAACACATAGACGTGGTCGATCCTTGGGTGGTAGAGCACAAAACCTTTATTAAGAAGACGACAATGACCGAGGCCAACAGAGGACGGACGGAGATATACTCAAAGAGCACAACTCATGTTTCACGCGTTGGTTCAAGCAGAAGCTTCGTCAGCACTTTACATGAGGATTCTTCCGCTGAAGAACAACTCATATTCGCTTTGTCACAGGGCGCCGAGCACAACCTGATGACCTATGAGGCGCATTTATATCAATGGCTACACATTCTACACCGAGGCCAAGGACATGAAGAGCGATGGTTTTCAGAACTCCGGGTAACGATGGAATCCTACACCGTAACGACAAGGACAGATACTACGAAAGGATCGAGGAGATCTGGGAGCTGAGCTACGCCGGAGAGAAGGTCCCATGTTCCGTGTCGATGGGCCAAGAACGCTATAATAGAAGACCGTATTTCACCACCATGGTTATACCCGGCCAAATCAAGACCAAGGGTGCAAACGTCACCGCAAAAATGAGCCATGGGTACTGGCTTCCCAAGTGGACCAATGCTTCTTCATTACCGACCCGCCAAAGCCCAGTCGTGATGTCGTGAGGAGAGGAGAAAGGAAGATCATCGGAATGGATGGAGTAGCCAATGAGCAAGACTTCGACAAGTACGACGACCCGAGGATCGAACATGACGACGATGATGAAGTAGCAGCATACACCACAAAAAGAAGCAGGACCACCCTACCTAAAGGACGTCCGTTCCATAGAAGAACTCCATTTGCGAAAAAGAAGGGCAAGAAGATTGTGAACAGATATCTAGCTAAGATCGATTGTATTTAAATCGTAGACTTCATTTCTCGATTATATTTCATGGGCACTTTTTGAACTATCATGAATATTTTTTAATTTCATGGACACTCGATCTCGATCCTCCTCCATCTCGATCGCTATCCCACCTCGCCAGATCCGTCCACTGCCGCCGCCACGACCGCCCGCACCTCTCGATTCCCTACTCAACCGCCGCCACCGACCCCCAGACCCCAAATCCGTCCACTGCCGCCGCGACCGCCCGCACCTCTCGATTCCCTACTCAACCGCCCGCCGACCCCGCACCCTCCCTACCCAACCGCCACCGACCCCTGCACCCTCCCTACTCAACCGCCACCGACCCCCGCACCTCTCCCTACTCAACCGCCAACCCCCCCACCCTTCAGACCTCCCCGCTCCACCGGCATTACTGTTTGATGATATTTTTAAGAAATTATTACTGTCTTATAAAAAATATTACTGTTATGATTTAAACAAGTTTGAACATATTTAAACACAAATAAGTATCAAACAGCATTTTAAATGCATAAAAAATTGTGGAGCTGGGAATCGAACCCAGACTTCTGGTGTGAGAACTAGCTGCTGACCAGTCGAGCTAGTAGAGAAGACTTGACATGTATCAGGTCAGGTGGTAGATAACTGTTGGCTCGAGCAGAAATAAAAAAAAATACTAATGGCGCACCGAGGGGTGGTGCGCCATTAGTATTGTGGCGCCCTACTGCACCGATCCCTCTCTCTCGCCCTCGCCGCGATCCCTTCCCGATCTCCTCTCCCGACGCCACTGTCCGCTTCGCCACGACACCACCGTCGCCCGCCGCCCTCGACGCCACCGCCGCTTCGCCCGACACCACTGCCGCCCGCCGCCCTCGACGCCACTGTCGCCCGCCTCAGCGCCGCCGACGCCACTGTCGCCCGCCGCCCAGCGCCGACCCGACACCACTGTCGCCCGCCGCCGACCCCACCTCGACGCCACTGTCGCTTCGCCGCCGACGCCGCCCGACACCACTGTCGCCCGCCGCCGACCCTTCGACGCCACTGCCGCCCGCCGCCGCCGACGCCGCCCGACACCACTGTCGCCCGCCGCCCGACACCGTCCGTTGCCCCGCCGCCCCGAACCAGGGAGCGGAAGCGCGGCCGGCGTGCGAACAAGCGGAGAAGGCGGCCATCCTCGTCCTCAACCTGTCGTCGACATTGTCGATTCCAGCTCTCGCAGCAAGGTATGCGGCTGGTTCGCCCCCGTCATGGCCAGATTGATTTTTTTCGTAAACTAGGCTAGGGTTCGATGGATTATGGAGATTCATGGTGATTCATCGCTGAATAAATTCGCTCCAATAACAAGATCATGGCCATTTCCTGTGCTAGCTAGAGCCGTTGTCAGCTGTGCAAGGTTCGAACAAGTTGTCGGCGCTTTTGTGCTCTATACTTTGTATGAAAATAGCATCGCTAATAGTAATCACCGAGGGATAAAAATACGAATGATATTATAGTTTTCTATACTTCAAGTTTCTATTTTGTATATGCTCACCTGCATCTGCTCCGTATAATGTCTTTGACGTGATAATGCAATTAAAAAGCAATATTGGTTGAGAGAAATTGCTGTACTGGTTAAGACAACTGATTTTCATACAATGGCAGCAGTGCACAAACAGTGTGAGTGGTGTGTACTTATTTCAGAGATGATTGGTGTCGGCTCAGCGGCTGCCATTTAATCAAATCACAATTAGAGACTACTGATTCCTGAACTCTTTATGGTTTGTTATTTCAACTCTTGAACTCTCGGATCTTGCATCTGTGTTTAGCTAGTAGAGTATAAAATCCAAATTCTTATGACCAGAAGCATGAATGGTTGTTTTAATGTTGCTCTCTGTTAATGTCACTGAATCTGATGCAAATGATAATCTAAGCCCAAAAGAAAAATTTTCTAATTTAGTCAACGCCGAGCTGCTGTTCTCTGCTCATGTGGAACATTATGCTACATTTTGCATCTTCGAAGTGCGGTTGTCCATGGCATGGAGTTTTGTACTGTTGTTAAGGTTCAGGACAAGCCCGTGACTATCGTGTTTCTAGTAGCTAAAATCTATTAGTTCCTATTGGCATTGGCTTGATTGTTCTAAAACTCAGAACCTGTTGGACAATGACATTATTTGTAACGGCAGCATGAGAGGAGGAAGATTTTGGTTTCTTGTTCTGTATTAATAACTTCCTATAAGCAATGCACCTCTGATGATTTTGTCAAAAGCGTGTCGAGTCGATATTCTCAATATATTATTCTTTATCAGTTTACAAGTTGATTAATTTCCTCTGATTATTCTCAAATTCTTGAATTATTTGTAATGTCTTGCAGAATTATTTGTGCCTTTGTTTTTTCCTAAGTTTAGGATGCACTCTGTTAGGTTTTAGAAAAGTAGACGAGAGAGATTAAAGGGTTAGACCAATGCTCCTCCGTCCTCTAATGTGATACATTTTTTGACAGTGTGTCGAAATGTCTTGCATTATGGGATGGAGGGAGTATTTGTCGTATGTGATATACTACTCCCATAAACGTCAGGTATGTGACATTATGGGATTAGGGGTTACAAAAAACATCAGTTACAAAAAAGTTCAGATTGTAAAATGTTCATTTTGCAGCTAGTGCCCATTTTGAGTAATTGCTTAGAGGGATGATCCTGTGTGAGCTGGTGGAGTTATTTGTTTTCTACATAAAGCTCTTTAGTCAGGCTGGTTTTCGTGAAATACACATGAAGCTTCACCAGCTCCTGTGGGTGTGGGATCCATGTGACATGTGACATTGCATCCATGTCCACCTGGGATAATGATTTTGCAGGTACCCCGAGAGGCCCTTGAGTTTGCCGGAATGTCGATTAACTTCCGTTCCGGCAAATTCGGGTACTCCATATGTCCTATTTTCAGCAAAGGTCATGCTGAAATTTTCCGTGAATTTTAGCATGACTTTGCTAAAAATAGGACATATGGGGTACTTGTGACTAATGCATGGGCCGGGGTATCGTAGTAGTTAATTAAGTAGGATCAAGTGCCCGGCGCATTTGTGACTAATGCATGGCTTTTAGGGTGCCTCGTGTCGATAAAACCGAAATGATGAAAGCTTAGGCTTTTAGGGTGCCTCGCATCGAAAAACCCTCAATGATAAAAGCTTAGATTTTAGGATGCCTCGTGTCGACAAACCCTAAATGATGAGACCATGATCTTGTTCGTTGACAATAACCAACTTTTGACCAAGCTTTGTTTCTATTTAGAGAGAAACATGGCCCACAACGATGAGGCCGGGGTTCAAGGCAAGGCATTCTGGAGCTGTCCCGGAGATGGAGGAACAACCTCACTTGTATGAGGCTGCCGCCTTCCCCACCGATCCTGAGACCACTGATGGTGCCGCCGAGGATGACCACACTGATGCCACCACTGATGATGCCGCCGAGGATGCCACCACTGATGATGGCGGCGCACGCACAGATGGCAGCCAACCGAAGAGGCAACGGAAGGACCGGCGCCCGACCGTGCTCCGCACCCTCAAGGAGGAAGTTACTGAAGTGGACTCCAACGGGAATCCAACGACGCCCGAACGAATAGTCAAAGGGTACTCGCTTCAGCTCGGGTGCATTGTCCGGAGCACCGTCTCGATCAACACCGAGAACCTGAGGCATCCTGACAGAGGGAATTTGCGCAACCTCCTCGTCACGAAGCTGCACGAACGATACAAGTTCCCCGCTGAATTTGCAAACACAAGCCTCAAAGGGAATAAAGTGAACAATGCTGCCCTCACGAAGATGAGCAAGGCCCTGTCTACTTGGAAAAGCAATGTGAAAAGAATGCTCGAGAAAGGTGAGAGTTATCATAAGATCAAGGAGAAAATCCTTCGATCACCAAGATGACTACAACGACTTCAAGATCAATTGCTCGAGCACCGCAAACTCCCAATCAAGTGAGTGGGGAAACAAATGCGGAGCTGAACATAGGGGAACACACACTCGGTCCCGGCGGTTACAGAGTGGCGGAGCCTATATGGGACAAGGAGGAGGCGGACTGTGCGAGCAAGGCCTACCGCCCCTCTTCGATAAATACGGTGACAAGCAGACCAGGAACTTTGTCAGGGCCCGGTACAAGAAGGACCCGAAAACAAAGGAGCTTACCACGGATCCGAAGACCAGGCAGCTTGAGCTTGTTCTGGTAAGGAATACACCCCGTAATTAGCTCCATATGGTTGCATTCTAATTAATGAAGCCAAATTTCTAAATGGTTCACATTCCTTCCGCAGGCGACTGAAAGCAGTAGCGCGGGGTCGACTAAGAGCAACCCTTGGGACACCACTCTAAATAGGGGGTTGAATGTAATGAAGAACAAGGATAAGCTCAGTAAGCCGACGTCAGCTGGTCGTGTGGCCGGCAAAGGCTTGTCGACAAAATGGGGGTCATACTATATCGCTGGTGTGCGGAAGGAGAAAAAGACCAGCTCGGAAAGCCAGGCGCGAGAGGTTCAAGAACTCAAGGCACAGGTGGCGCGGATTCCGGAGATTGTCCAAGAGCAAGTGGAACAACGACTCGGAGCGACGATCACCGCCATTGTGCCTACCTTGATCTCGGGGTTGAGTGCGTGGATTGCGGGCGGCCAACAGGGGCCGCCCCCGATTCCTAGCTTCACGGCTAGCAACTCGATAATGCGATGGCGGGCCATTGGTGCCCGGCGAGGCGGCATTGGTGTCTCCGACGCCGCACGGAGCTTAATGCACCCGGTGTACGCCGCCAGCACCTCTGCAGCAAGCGCCCTCCGTCAATCGCACGCCCGCCGCTGGCGGTGCCTCTACATTAGCCGAGCTCGACACCATCATCACGGTAACTAATTAAGCCTCTCTCGGCCGAGGACTTCATCTCCTTGCCTTTGACTGGGCATCCCTGACGCCCTACATGTTTTCGCAGGGCGCCGCCGACGTTCCGTGCACTCTCCTCCACTTCTTGAACAACAAGTTGGTCGATGTCGCCAAGGGTAAAATAGTTCAACCGGGCAACCCCTTGTTCCACGGTACCCAGATGCCACCCAACTTGTTTAGGGTTCAACTGGTTCGGGTGCTGCCAGGCTGCGTCGAGTTGTTACCTCCGATTCGACCCGTCGGGGCCGACGATGATGACGTGATGACCCTCAGCGCATGCTTGAGCTGGCCCCTGCTTTGGCCGAAGAGCCAGATTCGTTTGGGGGCGGGGGACACCACCCCAAAGACAACACCGCCAGTTGTGTCGGCGCCAAGTCGGCCCCATGGCAAGACCGCCGCAACGGTGCCGGACATCCCTATGCCACTGGATCCAAACATGCATATGGCATAGGATCAGAACGATGACGACGACGACGATGATACATTTGGCAACGTCGATCAGTACTTTGCCGATCATGGGTACGATGGCGACTTCATGGGGCCTCCTTCTCAAGAACCAAACCCAACAAAAGACGTAGCGATCTAGCTCGCATCGCTGGAGAAGCCAAGTTGCAACAGCGCCGCCCGGCGCTCAGCTCTCAGAGACGCCCAGCTGCCGACTTCACCGAGCCTCGAGATAGGCGAGGTGCGAAATATTATCAGCCCCAACACACTCAAGAAGGCGGTCTGTGAGCAAAACTCGGTCCCATTACAGGAGAAGAAGAAGGCACGCAAAAGAAAGACTAAGAAGGGTGCGAGCCAGCCGCAGAGTACGATCCGTGCTCGGGGCGGGCCACCTTCACCGCAGGATATCTCGATGAGGGTGCATGTGGCGGTAGGGCGATGCTACCGACAAATATGCTCAATGCTGCAACCGTGCTATGCAGAGTCTGCATGACAGTGTTCTTTCTTTGGAGAAGCGGCGTCTCGTGGAGAAGGATGTGGCATACCCAGTTTTGCGGCAAGGTGCCAGAGGGCAAGGGCTTTGTGGATAACTCCATCGGGCGTCGATCGTCCTGCGCTTTGATGACATCCACGCTATGTTGAACCTTCATCCACTGCACTACACCTTCGCTCGCTATTTTCGCTGAGTATGGAGATGCGGATCATTCGCGATAAGACCCCGGACATCGTGATAGTCGACCCCTTCTACATGCGTGCAAGATCTTGGGCAGCGCTGGGACCGCAAGTCGCGAAGTTCTTACCTCGAAGGCGCCATTCGCAAACCAAGATAAGGATAACTTCCTCGTGCCTTACTTTCCGAGTAAGTCCTCCCTCAACCGCCCGTAACATATGAATTCTTACATTTCGATCTTTTCTTTTAACATTCCGTGTTTTCTGCAGTGACACACGTTGCATGCTCATCCTCCTAAGCCCCAAATATTCCATGGCCACGATTTCGACCCGGACCGTCACCGAACGTAGACTACACAAATGTCAAGAAGGTTCTTGATGATGTTCTCCCGGCCACGCCAAATCTGGAGGCACCTTCACCAGGCCTATTCGTAAGCACGGCAAGCACGTGTTCTCCCACAATCTGACGCTTCTCTGCGTCAAGCAGCCACCGGCGGTCGAAGGGTGCCTACTACGCCATCCATCACATGCGGGCGATCGTACGGGACCATCATCAACTTCTGCTACCGAGTAAACTCAAAGATTGGGCAAAGAACATGTCGGCAATCCAGGACACGGACCTCCGACAAGAATTCTTTCGCATCCAGTCGGAGTTTGCGGAAATCATCCATCAAGATGTCCTTCGTACCTCGGGGCAGTTCTACCTCAACAATCAACCGTCCAACAGTGACATCGACACAATGCTACAAATGCAGGCTGACAACGACCGTTATTTCATGACTCCCACGATAGACGGCGGCTTCATCCATGCTTCTATCCCTTGAGTCGAGTCGAAAGCAGTGATGCTGTGTCTAGTTCTGAAACATCGATTGGCTCATGTTGTAATTAAACTTTAATGAACTTGTAGTATGTCTCTTTGGTTTCGAGAGTCGTTCAACTTAGATGTAATCGATGCTATTAATGTCTTGCTTTTCTCTTCCGATCGTTCTGTTGCATACTTATATATTGCTTATGTATTCTCTGTGAATAGGTACTAACGTTTCGTTTGGCTAGTGCATAGCGATGCCGACGTATGTCGTGTACAAGGGTAAGGTTCCCGGAGTCTACGATGACTGGGAGGAGTGTCGGAGACAGGTTCATCGATTCAGCGGTAACAGTTACAAAGGGTACACCACTAGGGCCGAGGCCGAATCTAGATACGCCCGCTATCTAGCGGGAGAGGGAGGGAGCGTTGAGGAACCGGATGAAGACGAAGTTTCATCGTGATGATGCTCATCGTGATGACCGCAGCTCTCTTCTATGTGATGGTAGTTTAGATGATCGATATCGACTTGTAATGTGAAGACAAACTCGCTACTCGCGGTCTCGAGACTTGTAATATAATGTTCTATCTTTGTTCGGTCTTTTCAATTCGAGACTAATATGATGAATTGTATTCGGAGACTAATATGATGAATTGTATTCAAAGACTAATCTTCTATTGTATTCGATGAATCTGTTGTTGATGTGTGCTGTCTATATTTTGTCAAATTATACATTTTGTAACCTGTGCAAAAACAGAAAATAAAAAAAAACCTAATATTCATACTAATGGCGATCACATGATAGTGCGCCATTAGTATGACAAAGCATACTAATGGCGATCACTGGTCAGTGCGCCATTAGTATGCCGCGTTACTAATGGCGATTCGTGGTCGTGCGCCATTAGTATGCCAAAGCACCTGGTATACATGGCCCCTGGGAGGCATACTAATGGCGCACCGTAGCCTATACTAATGGCGCACCAGTGATGCGCCATTAGTAAAAATTACTAATGGCGTGCTAGTAATGGCGCACCAGTGATGCGTCATTAATGGCCAAATTAGGTGCGCCATTAGTAGCGGTTTTTCTAGTAGTGATAGGGTCGGTTGGAATTTCCGGTTCACATACCTCCTAGATAAAAATATCTATGTCAACTTGACGGGCATAATTTGTTATAAACACGAAATGCAACAACTAGTTTTAAAAGAGAATATACCACGTCCGAATCATAACAAGGACGAGGGCCGACGGGGACGGATATCAAAACCATGGCACAATGTATAACAAACAACATATGGGTAAGATCATTATACGAGTTACTATATATCCAAATCACACAAACATCAATTTGGTAATGTAAAACATTCATGAACAAGAGCCTCACCACAAGGTGGTGCCGGCGACGGGACGGTGCAGGCGATCGACGGTGGTTACGACGGAGATTTAGAAGGCACTAAGTAAACCACACCTACATATGCAAACTAAGTGTTATTTTTGACCTCAAATTTCATATAAATCAAATACTAGCACATATAATTCCTGCCAAATTACTAAACTCACAAACTAATCACTATACAAAGCATTGCAAGAGCTAATCTAGCAATGAGAGATGGAAGGACAAAGTTGCTAACCTTTGTGATCATTTGAATGGATGGGGGGCTTCAAATCTTGACAAATTTTGAGCAAAATGTGTGATGAGCACGAGGAAGAGAGGGGAAGAACAAAGGAGGAGAGGGGAAAGGGGAAGAACAGAGCGAGCTCGGGTGGACGAAGGGTTTATGTACGACGACCTTTAGTACCGGTTCATGCCACGAACCGGTACTAAAGGTGCTGGAGGGGGCCCAGACTAAAAACATCCTGCCACCACTCTCTTTAGTACCGGTTCGTGGCACGAACCGGTGCTAAAGGTTCGCCACGAACCAGTACTAATGAAAGCGGCCGGCTAGCCGTTGGAACCGGCACTAATGGACACATTAGTGCCGGCTCAAAATCAAACCGGCACTAATGTGCTGCACATTTGACCCTTTTTCTACTAGTGACCCTCCCTCCGCGCCCCCTTCACCGCCACCGGCAACAGCCACCGGAGCAGCCCGGGTGGTGCCAGTGGCGGTGGGCTTCCCTTCCCCGCGCGCATGGAAACAGAGGCGGGGCTCTTTCCGTCCCGGCAGTGGTGCTCCTAGGTCGGTTGCGGCTCGACGCAGGCTGGCCTAACGCTCTCTGGTGCGGCAGCGCATGCGTTGCCTGCGGCGCGACGCGGCGATGCGGCCATGGCCGTTGGCGCCCGCGCAGCCTAGATTTGAGGATGAGTCTAAGACCGTGGTGACGCATGCTGGTGGGCGGCAGGCTAGGTGGAGCTCGATGGAGCGTCAGGGGGGGGGTGTGGTTATCTTGGGTCGGGAGAAATCCCTGACGGCTTGATCATCACCTATGCGATGACGCCTGCGGGCGCCGCCGATCCTTCCTGAAGGGCGTCGGGCATACCCCTTCCACACCACCCTCCAAGTACTTTGGGAAACCCTCGGACTAGTCCAGACAGTAGTGGTGTCGTCATCGCATTCCTTCTTGAAGGTGTTGTTTGGTACGTGACACTTCGGAGTGCTAGGAGTACGGTGGGACATCTCCGGGGGCGTAGCGGTTGCCAGTCATCTTCGTTTCGTTGTTCTGCCAGTTTCGTCATTTGTTTTCTTTTTTTCTTTCTCTCTTGTTTTTCCTTTGGGCTTCATTCTGCTGCAGCCCAAATGTGTTTGTCATATCGGATGGTTGCTTTATAATATAAAGTGGGGGAAACCCTTTATCGTCAAATTAACTAATATCAATGGTTGTAGTTGGCTGCATAAAACAGAAAAACTTGAGCAGAGAAATCATTTAGTCATTGCTGATTAAGATGGGGTGGTTCGATAAAAAACATAAATAAGACCCGGCTGGCCTGTCTGTGTCTCCATTGATCGAGTCTTTCCATCGAAATTCAGGTCGACCGTAACGATCATGATGTTAGCTATAACTTGCTGGCAATGTAAATAATTGAGCTGCAAATGATAAAACTAATGCCTACTACGAAATAATTAACGGCCATGGGACATCCTTTAGTAACTGCTTGTTGATATGTCGTCCAATGACTCACTTGATATTTCTTAGAGTAAGATGCTTATAAGCTTATTTTCTAGATGAAAGGATGTGCTTAGATGTGCTAACGTCTAATAAGCTCATGGGGCAGTTGTACGTACAGCTCGTGGTAGCCAGTGTCGGTCTGTTACCATGAACTTGCTTCTTTTTTCAAATGTATGTATGGCTGAGACTGAGAGCCATGAACTTGCTTCTTCTCTTAGCAGACAGAGCTTAATTTACCTGTACTAATATCTGATGCTATCTGCATTATGGAGAACCATGAACTGCAAGTTGACTAACTACCTAGGGGAATGCAGCCAAACTTTCATCAATTTCTGTGTCGCAAGAAAGGCCAGCGACCATGGCATTGTGCTCGCAGATGATCAGATCCACCATTGCAGCCGAGTCATTCAACTTTTTTTGAACGGTCATCCAAAAATAGTTGCAAGTAACCCGTGCGACCGTCTCCCAGAGGTTGTTCCCAGTATCCATAAGCACATGTACCTTTGCAAGCTAAAGTAAAGACCACATACAAATTCATGATGTGGCTTGAAATGACATGCAAAAAGTTCTATATTTTGACTATGTTGGAAAAAACAGTCCTGGCCGGCCAAAGTTTATGTGTGTTGTGATAATCAAGATGCTAGTCGCTAGCTACTGCTTGCTGGCAACGGTTCCATTATTGTGCCACAAAATGACAAAGTTTATGTGTATTAATTTGATGTCCACGAGACGCCACCGCTGTGAGCACTTTGATTATTTTTATATCACAAGATGCTTCGCTGTCAGAAGTTTATTCAAGTGTCGATTATTACTGGAGAACCGGCCTAAAGCATGTGAACAGATCCGATTTAGTCGCCTAGTCTTGAGGCGCTAGCTAAGACACAAACGCACGTTATCATTTCGTCTACTCTACTACCATTAGGATCCCCTTTCCCTATAGCAGCACTGTGGTTTGCCTGTTTGGTAGCAAGAAAACAGCACTGCAACCTTGCATTTCTTTCTGCTCCCAGTCCTTCGTCCTCAACATCCACCTAGTGTGAGCTCAAGTTTGTGAGAGTCTTCCAGAAAGAAAGGGAGAAAGTGTTCCGTGAGGAACCAGCGAGAGCCGGAGATGGCCGAGACGGTGGTCAGCATGGCGAGGTCCATGCTGGGGGGCGCCATCAGCAAGGCCGCCTCTGCCGCGGCCGCCGAGCTGAGCTTGGTGATGGGTGTGCAGAAGGATATCTGGTATGTACGGATGCATCCATTTAGATGCTAACTCTTTCGAGTTGTAACATAGATCAACTTACTAATACCAAATCTAGGAAATATATAGGTTTTGTCACGCATGTTTCAGATCTCATTCCCATTGTTTGATTTTTCCCGTTATTCATGGAGATGCGGCAAACTTTCTCATGCATTGTCGCGTGCATGCCACCAGCTACAGAATGACAATAGTGGTTGTTCTGAA